>VURO01017996.1:10032-20088 GCA_015108175.1 Pelvicachromis taeniatus
CATAAAGTAAGCATTCATACATAAATAAATTACACTTAAAGTGGAATTTTAAATAGCTGTTTATTTTTATTTCAAAATGTTTTCAGTGAATATAACATTAATTAGAAATGCTGTGAATGATAACTGAATTGGTGTCTTCCAGCGGCACACTTGGTAACCTAATGCTGACAGCACTAGAAGTTCAGTTTTCCAGTTATATTAGCGCAGCTTAAAATTTGCTTAGTCGCGTGAACACAATTTATTGTTCTAAGAAATGAGGAATGGAGGCTATTCCATGTGGCGTTTTTGATAAGTTGAATATTTTATTTGATACAAACAAAAAGAAAAAAAAAAGCATTTGTTTAGATGACCCTAAAATTTAAATGTAATATATCTTCTCTAAATATCTAAAATGCTGTGAAAGTTAAGGTCTTCCTTTTAAATAAAACTGAGACATTACAATACAGAAAGGGTAGGTCTTTAATTCTTACATAAATAAATCACAGAGAGATTCTGCACTAATATTTAATCAGTAACAAGCCCATTTCTTTACATCTTAAAGTGCAGTGCAGTACAAACCAAATGAAAGAATGTAGCTTTTTATTAGCACTGATGCATCCTGGGATGTGTAGTTTTGGAACAATAAAGTTTCAAACCCCACTGAATCACAGAGTCCTGAAAATTCCTGCTGCACTGCGATATCAGCGCCTTGCAGATCTCAGTTTTGCATGATTTAGAGTTCAGGATAATCCTTCCATATCTTATACTGGGTCTTGTACGACCCCTCAGTTTATCATTTGTCTCAAGCAAGCTGTTGTTCTAGTTGCTCTCTGGGTCTGTTCTACTTGGCAGACTAGCGAGGGAGAAGGCCTTGTCCTTTCTGATTTGATGTCCCTCATGATCCAGGTTGTAGAAATAATGAAGAATGAAAACATACTACTGCTCCATGTCGTTATCATTCTGAAGCGTTTTCATTGCTAGGCCCCACAGAGTTACACTGGAGATAAACTGGCCTTCACTAGACCTATAGGGCCTGCTTGGTCCTGTGAGGGAACTGCAGTAATTGTCTGTAGGAGGCAGATAGGGCCTCCCCACTGTTCCTCTATCCGTTGGCATGTCCCCGTTCTCAGCATATGGACCATATGGCGCTTCCTGCGATAGGTGGGGTTTGGCCAGCTTCGTACGATCTGTGGCAGATAGAGCTGCAGTTCTTTCCTGGTGGCCAGATGTAAGAAGGTGATGGGGAACCAGGGAGCGTAGCTCTGGAAGCGGGGTAGATGCTGGGCTCAGTTGAATGCTGGGAGGTGACGTCTCTGTATGTGGTGTTGCTGGTGGCGGCGAAGGAGTCGGCGCTGAGGATTTCTCTAACTCTGTGTGGGGCATCATAGCAGAGAAATGCTGCTCACTGGCAGCAGCAGGTTTACTGTTGCTGACAGCTTTGGGTAATGACGTGCCTCCATCTGCGCTATGTGTCTGCTCAGAGTTGACAGTGACCTGACTCTCAACTGGAGGCCCCTTGCAGTGCATGTTGCTATGTCTTCTCAACATGGCAGACCGGGTAAAGCTCTTTCCACAGGTATTACAGATGTAAGGTTTCTCACCAGTGTGTGACCGTATGTGACGCTGTAGGTCTCCTGAGCCAATGAAACACTTCCCTGCATTAATTCATAAAAAATCTCAAATGAATAACACCGTGTGCACATCATCTTTAAACAATGAAAACATGGGGAAAAAAATGCTGTCATAGAAAAACAAGTTTTAAGAGTTTGCAATATGCAAATATCCATTGCATTCTAAGACCAGCTGGACTTGTCAGCTAATGTAATAATATTGGTTGTAGTGTCAATTCCTAGTGTGTCAGTACAAATTGTTCTAAAACAGGGATCTATAAGACTAAAACAACATCAGTGAAGGGAATAGAGAAAGCTACTGTTTTGGTGTTGGATCTACCTTATTGGCAAAATTGTACACTGTTAATGGTATATACCTCCACATAACATAAGGAGCTTATATTATGTTATGTTAAAAATGCATTAAAATTTGCCTTACTTCCACCGAGGTCTTTAAGGTCAACTGAATGATTTGTTGGTCAAAAATAGAAAACGAACAAAAAAAAAAAGAACGATATAATGACATAAGTATTATAAGTATAGAAAATACCATATCATATTTGACCTCTGACCTCTCCTTTAAGGTCAACAGATTAATCTGGGTCAAAGGTCAAAGTGATAATAAGGCTATGTAGAGCTATTTAAAACGATGTTTCTTACAGCCATTGTTTGTATTGGTGATGTTTAGCAAATGATATGGGGATTCTACATTCACATTACAGTTTGCATCCAAATATCATGTCAAATTAGACCTCGGATCTCACTTTCACATATCGCATCTGCATTTCTTTCACGTTGCCCCTAAAATGTGCTGACTTAACTGCACCAGAAGTACTTAAAGTGCATTTAAAAAGTATACAACATACAATACTAATACCTTAAAGTTAAATGCTGCTTGTGAGTTATCTGCCTTTGGTGAAGGTTTGCTCTGTCAAGTAACAGGTGCTCCTTGTTTTTGAAAGAGAAGCAATTGAATATTCTTTTTCTTTTTTGTGCTTTTGGCTGTCTTTTGTTTTCAGAAATGGAAACTATTTAACCAAGTAGTGTCGAGCCCCACCTAGCAGTCTGGCTGATCAGAAGTAATGATCAGCCTAGTCCAGTCCTAGTCCCTTTCCATTCTTCCTAGTCCCTTTAGTCCAGACTTTTTTTTATTCCAACCTGAGAATAACTCTAAAAGAAGTCACTGCAGTTAGAGCTAATACCAGAAATAGACTTTGAGATTAAAAATTCACCTAATGCTATATTGATGGATGTATAACATGAGAAAAATGCATGCTGTAATTCCATGTGTATGATGGCTGGTGGTTACTTATGTTTAAAAAAAATAGCAAATGGTATTTTACAGTGACACTAATATCGAGCTATTTGTGTATAAGTGTAAATACAATACAGCTCTAAATCCTTCACAGTGATCTAAAACAAATATTATGGATTATATTTGATTTTCCATTACTAAAATATTGCTGACAATTATGTTAAATAACTTTGCCTCTTGTAGACTCTTAAAAATATTTAAAAGAAAAAAATAGATTGTGACTAACACATTATAACTTACCACAGGTGGCGCAGCTATGAGGTTTTTCCCCAGCATGCCTGGCCTTGTGCTTCAGAAGCTTTCTGTGCGTGTTGAAGGACTTTCCGCATTGGTCACAAGTGAAGGTCTTGTCTGTTGCATGAGTCCTTTTGTGCTCCTTTAGATTACTCAAGTTGTTAAATCCTGAACAATAAACACGGAACAAGAAATGTATATCTCAATAAAAGCAGCTCAAGCTACTATTAAACATCAGCAGGAGCTCACTTTAGCAGTAAAGCGTTACAAATTCCCAGACTGTTGTTTTATCAACTGAGTGACGGAGATTATTGCTCATGCTGAGAGATGCCACAAACCTCGACCGCATATGTCACACAGATGTGGCTTCTCTCCTGTGTGCACCACTTTGTGACGTTGGACATCCCCTGATGCAGTAAAGCTGGAAAACACAGATGAATAATAAACGACAGTAAAGAAATCGTCAGTTTTGATATCTGAGTGTCTACATGTGGTAAGTGGAAAATGTCATATGATGTATTTATTTGACATTATGGTATATTATGTGCTATGCAAGAATTGTGCAATCTTTTTCTTTCACTTTGTTAAGTACTCACACCAATTCTTTGTTAGTATGTTATTATACAACTACATTTATTTATGTGTGTTGAACAACTGACAGAATAATATTACAAGCCTGGGAAAACTTTGGAAGCACTTTTTTGTCTTAGTAAAGGCAGATAACAGTTAAAGCCAGAAATGCTTAAAGAAAAGACAGGGTGATGGCAACAGAAGACAAATGTAAATCAATCGTATTCGCTTTACCTTTTCCCGCAGAGCTCACAGATGTATGGTTTTTCCCCAGAATGACGCCGCAAATGTGTCTGTAAATTTCCAGCCTGTAAGACAAAATCCATCAGACACTTGAGTGTAATCTGAACATCTAAGAATAACTATTAAATGAAAAGAGCCCAAAAGAAAATACCTGTGAGAAGTTTCTTCCACACACATTGCACTGAAAGGGCTTCTCACCTACAATAGAACAGATCGGTTTATGTCTAAGAGCATTATAATTCATCCCTATGATTCATCTCAAATATGTGTTAAAATCAGGAAATACCAGTATGCGAGCGCTTGTGGAGCTCCAGGTTGCTCGGGTGTTTGAAGATCTTCCCACACACCTCACAGCAGTACTGCTTGTGTCCTGATTGCGGCGCTGGCTCCGGCACAGGCTTTAGATTTTGCTCCTCTTCATTCACAGGTGGAGGGCTGGGAAGATGTGCATCTGCAGCTGTGTCGGCAACCTCATCTCTGCTTGCAGCGCTATCTTCTACAGGAGCTTCTGGTGCTTGAACCTGGACCACTGACTCTCCTTGAAGGTTCTCCTTTGAACAGCTAAGGACAGGTTCAATAACTGATTCAGTGCACATCTCCTCCAAAGCCTTCTGAGACCGAAGATAGTTATATTTCTTCAGGTAGACTGTCTTCTTTGGGCGCACTGGCTTGTTCATTGAGGAGTCTGCTGAGTCAGGGTTAGAAATGTTTAAATTATCTGAAGGTGTGAGAGAAGAGACAGGGTTCCTGTCCACAGTCACTGATTGATTGGGCTGAACTGTGTTTCCTGAGTTCACAGGGGTGCTGTTGCCTGCCTGGCTTATCCCAAGTTGACACTGCTGTTCTTCCACCACTGAAGGGCCTGGGCCCTGGTTTGAATTTGCACTATTGCTCTGTATTGCACTTTGTTTAAAGTACTGTTTACTGTAGAAGTTGCGGAGCTTGTAGCCATGAACTAGCTGCTTTTCTACTGGTGCCTGAGAGCTGCTACCCATTTCACAGTGTGAGCTGCTGTTAGGCACAGAATTTGGCGTTCTTCTGGTGTGGTCCATGTCACTGCTAAAGCCAGGCCTTTGGGATTCAGAGGGACAAGGCAGATCAACATCGTTAGGAAGACTGCTTCCAAGCAGGCAGTCATGCTCTGAACCCAACACGCCTGAGAGAGAAAATGAAGGCATTTCCACTGGTGGGGGACAGGGCTTGAGGAAAGCATTGCACATGCTCTGCACATTCGGAACCTGCAAACACTGTGCGATATCGAGAAGTGCTTGCACGTTATCTTGGTTAATGTCAAGATGGGAGGTATACATGTAGTCCAATATTTGGCCAATGCCACTGACATCCTGGATAACCAGGTTGAACACGTCATTCTTCTGACTGGGGGAATTTTGGAACAAGGACCTGAAAAGATCAGAGTAATACATAATGCATCTGTAAACCTAGAAGCAACTAGGTATGATTAACGTATATTACGAAAGAGATAGTGGCACCTGAAATAGGAGCTGAAGGCGGCCAGGACGTTTTTGTGAGCTTTGAAGCAAACACCTTTGACCACCAACATGCAGTCACAGAGCAGACCCTGAATCCTTTGCTCCTGAAGCTGCTGGAGGAGGTAGGAGCTGTGGCTGGACAAGCTGTCCATGGTTACTCAGCGGCTCCACCACTCACCTCCAAAGCCTTCATCAAAGAGCAAGCTAAGGGGACACAAGTTAAAAGGGTGATTAGCCAGAGTTGTTATTTATTTTATTTCTCCTGCCAGCGAGTCAGCACGTGCTTACAGCAGTTTTGAAGAGACCGTATTGACATATGGGATTCAACAGCCGCGCAGAATCCAGTGTGCCTCTGCAGCAAGACCACCCATGCAAAAATTGGACTCAAACGGCTAAGCTTAGCTACAAAGCTACGCTAGCGACCCATGTTATTAAGCGGTGTGAATCGATTTAGCACAAAATCCCGAATGGATTACATTTACAACCGATAACAGCTCATCAGTACTGTGACTTATATATTATCTTAGGCCATAAAGATGGGGTTCAAACTTACATTAAAGGATTCCAACTTTTATTTGGATGATAGGTCACTTTTCGAGAGGCATAACAATACGTCACTTCCTGGTGTAGCTTGAATTTCGAGTTGCATAAACGCTAATAAATACCGTTAACCATTATACAGATTTACAGTGTTAAATAATGTAACGGGTAAAGTCACTGTAAGGAGAGGACATGCTAAAAGTAACCACGTGGTTCATACTTATAAAAAAAGACTTTTCACAAGGATCGTTTCCACCCTGCTCGGAACTATTCTTTGGTTGCATTTGCACAGGGAAGAGTAATAACGTAACCACCAGACGGTCCGGTGTGGTACCCTAACGTGTGTTTGGAAAAGTTTGTAGGAATGTAACGAAGCTGCTGAACGTTTGCGCTCAAATGTGATTTTGAGACAACGGATTTAATCCATCGGCTCATGCCGTTAGTGCGTTTTGACCCCCACTGTTCCCTCTGTTTCTTTTTGTAGTGTTTTACAGTTTTAGGGGACCAGGGTCTGCCGCAGTTCTTTGGCTAACGTTAGCTCGTATCACCGCTGTCACCTGTGCTCAACTTTCGCGTGAGGGTTTTCACCGACTCCGGATTATAGGTCGGTGCCGCGGAGTGTTGGCCGGTTCAGTTGTCACCGTTATTGCTGCACTCTAGCCAAACAGGAGAGTTTTTGAATATGGTGTTCTTCACCTGCAACGCGTGTGGGGAGTCCCTGAAAAAAGCCCAGGTTGACAAACACGTGAACATCTGCCGTGGGTGCCAGGTCCTGTCCTGCATCGACTGTGGGAAAGACTTCTGGTATTTAATGGGCAACTGTTTATTACTAGCCCAGGCTAACAGCAGCTAGATCAAACTCGGTGCTAACGATTTGTGTGTGTGTGTATACTAGGGGCGATGACTACAAAACCCACATTAAATGCATCAGTGAAGATCAGAAGTATGGAGGCAAAGGCTACGAGGCGAAAACAAACAAAGGAGATGTGAAGCAGCAGCAGTGGCTCCAGGTAAGATTCAGGGAAGGAAAAGAAAAGAAAAGCTCTGCTAAGCTTGTGGATGAGTTAGAAAAGCCAACTGTTCTACCTTTATGTCCTTTTACTGAAGAAAGTCCACGAAGCCATGAACAAACCTGGAGTCGGTGCAAAGCTAAAAGATGTCCTCCAGCAAGTCAGTACTTACGATAACGTACCGAGAAAGAAGGCCAAGTTTCAGGTTAGTATTACTTAAAATTGTAGCATTTTTTTTTGTGTACAAACTAATCAGTTTTCATGTTAATGATGAGTCATGTTCACATTTTTCTTTTCTCATCAGAACTGGATGAAAAACAGTCTTAAAATACCAAACCTCGGTCTACAGGAGGAAGTGTGGAATATACTTGCTGCAGCTGATAGTGTAAGTTAGGCTTGTGAGTTCTCATGTTTTTCATCTGTGACTGTGTGCTTATTAAATTTGAATGTTGCAAAGAAATGAGCAGATGTAAATTGGTCCTTTTTAACATCAAGTATGCAAAAAAAAAAACAAAAAAAAAACTGGAGTCAAGCATGTCTGTAGTGATTGTCATTAACTTGCCCATTATCTGACAGGCTTCAGAGTCCCCACAGACAGCTCAACAGACAGCGGCTGAAGTCAAAGTAAACACTAATGGAAAAGAAGAACCGAATGGCCACCCAAGTGATGCGGAGGAGAAGAAGAATAATAAGAAAAAACTGAATAAACAGGAACGCAAAGAGGCCCGACAGCAGAAGAATGGGAAAGTTACAAAAGGTGCTGAAAATACAATCGCACAAGAGCCGGAGGAAGAAATGGTGGGCAAAAAGAAAAAGGACAGAAAGAGAAAACTGCTCTCTGAAGAAGCCAGAGGTGATGAGAAAAGCCATGGCACTGAAAATAAGACATTGAGCAAAAAAACAAAGGGTGAGTCAAGATTTCTGAAGTGCTAGATGTTATCTGTTATTGTTAGACTGAGTTTAGGTATTCTTTGACACTCAAGCATGGATTGAGCATGTGTTTACAACGTAAACAATGTAAACACATGACCAGACTTCACAAAGCTGCTGATGTAAAGTTTACATCAGCAGCTTTGTGAAGTCTGATCAGATTTATGTTAATGTTAGTATTGTTTTCTTTTAATTAAAAATTTTGTGTGTGTATTTCAACATTTATTAGATAACTGTTATCATGCTTTTCCAGTTGATGAAGAAACTGAGGATGCTGATGATCAAGAGGAGACTGATGATCGAGCTGTTATTAAAGGTACTGAAGCGAGCAATGACTGAGATTGCTGTTTTATTAAATGATTAGTCTGTGATTGGGCAGCAGAGGTCAGTGTTGCCTCTTTTGTTCAGAGTGAGAAAGTGACCCTTGGTGACTAGTGTCTGTACTGAAAGCTGTTTTCTTTGTCTCATCAGGCAAATTTAACTGGAAGGGGAACATCAAGGCAGTACTGAGAAAGTCACCTGACCAGGAAATGTCAGTGAAGAAACTCAGAAAGAAGGTGAGCCATGAAGTGTTTTCATTGCTATATGAAATGAGGATGGAGTTGTTTATTTGTATGGCAAACTCTTAAAGTTTCAAAGCTCGATAATCATGTATTTAACACGAAAATAAAAGCTTGCTCGTGTTTTTCAGGTTTTGGCCGCCTACTATTCCTACACCGGTGACAGGAATTTTAAGAAGGAGGAAGAAGTGCTAGCACTTTTCAACAAAAAGATCACCAAAAATCCAAATCTTAGAGTTTTGAAAGATAGGGTTACACTTGTAAAGTAGACTCCTTCACCTTCTCCTTTTGATGTATTGCATTTAAAATTTTAACTGCATCGCTGTCTTATTTCTGTCGGTCATCTTACATTGGACTTCTTTTTTTTTTTTTTAATACAGTTGACATGATGTTGAAGATAAAACATTTTTACCACTGATTTATGTGTCTGGTTCCTGTTTGACTTCCAGAAATTTGTGCTGTCTAATGTATGACAATTGTGATAGATGGCTGCACTGTTACGCATTCCAAGCTCACGGTAAGGCTGGGAAATGGCACCTTATCTGTGGGATTGGATGTTAGAGTGGGGGAAGGGTAACGGGAGAGGTGCACCTGAGGTGAATTAGACTCTCACACGGGACGAAGTTAATGCACATTCCTCGACACCCCGAACGGGGTTCACTTGGCCAGGGACACAGAAGCCTCATAGAAGCAAGATGCTTGGTGTCAGCCTCAGGTGAAGTTTTAATGCTGTCTGATTTTGCACGACTAGAATGAGCAGTCTCTTTACCCTGTACGCACACGCAGACACACAGACGGACACACAAACAGGAGGAAATCTGCCCAGCTTTATGAATCTCAGCTAATCCCAGCAGGTTTAACACTGATGCTCATTCATCACACTGCTTACTTTGTAATTGTATATTACATACTTTGGGCTTTAGTCAAGCTGTAACTGAAGTTTGGTAGTATTAAAATGATGTTTTCTAGTCCACCTGGGCTCAGCAGAGCTTAAATCTGTTGATTTAATCCAGACCCCCCAGAATACTGAAACTACATCTCCACTGCAAAACAAATGCATTCATTCAAGTTTTAATCTGCTGTATATGATTGATAACATGCTGTTGGTATCAAAGTGAAATTATGAAACATGTAACATACAGCTACATTTACAGTCTGAATAACTTTCAAAGTTTTTCTTTGAACATTGACTGCATTTCACTTATTTTCAGTCAGTCCAGTCTGTATAGCTCTCCATTTCTTTCACTGATCTATAAATTATTCAAGCATAAAAAAGGTCAGCGAATTGGGCGATGTTGTGCCTGCAGGGGCAACTAAAAAATGAACCAATATTCAAATAGTGCCTTTGGGGACTTTGTAATCAGCAGCCTGTCAGTTATTTATTTTTGGTTTATAAAATTGTGAGTGTCACATTTGAATTATTTTCAGCGCTGTTACACTACTTTATTTTAGTAAGGTAAGAATATATGTTAATAAGAAGAAGCATACAATTGTTTCATTTTCCCTAAAGATGACGACACGCAGGAGTTGTGCATTTATGTGATTTCAATAAATAGAATTTTAGCAACATGTCAG
>VURO01017997.1:3365-21388 GCA_015108175.1 Pelvicachromis taeniatus
AATAATTTTAATAATTTTTTTTATTTTTTTTTTTTTTTTTTTTTTTTTTTTATATATTTATTTATTTTTTAATTTTTTTTTTTTTTTTTTTTTTTTTTTTTTTTTTTTTTTTTTTTTTTTTTTTTTTTTTTTTTTTTTTTTGGTTTTTTTTTTTTTTTTTTTTTTTTCTTTCACAAATGTGAAATGTGTGTGATTTTTGTGTACTTAAATGGCTTTGAGGTGTCCCAGTTTACTCTGTTTTTGGTGGTTAAGTTAGCAGCAAACGTATTGAAAGTGAAACTTGTTTGGTCTGAAACACTGGACAGTTTTTGGAGTACAGACATGTACGCACTATATCTGAATGCTTCAGCAGTGCCCTGTCTTTAGCATCGCCACCTGTGTTAATGTGCTTCACTATGCTGTCCTCCAGCCCAGCCCATCCTGTATTGGTGCTCCAGGAACATGTCATTCTGGAGCAGCATCTCCTTCAACCTGGCTGTGCTCATGAACCTCCTCGTGGCCTTCTTCTACCCTCTGGAAGGCGTCCGTGGAGGTCAGTCACTCTCAGTCTTTCTGTGTGTATGATACCCAGTCACTGCCATTGCCCTGTTAAGATACCTTCTGTCAGTTCTCTTTAGGGTTCATAACTTACCATTACAATTACAATTATTTTAAAACACACAAACAAATCTGCAGCTGAGATGACTTTTACGTATCAATCAAGTTACCAAGTAGCTTAAGAATTGTTGGCCTTATAAAAATTAGACAGTAGTATTTAATATTAATCATGCAATAATATTCTTAAACACAGAAAAAAATATAAATATTCTGTGTAGGTGCTGCCATCGAATTCATAGTGTAATGACTTGTTGCTGCTGACAGTAGAAGCGATTAATGGATCCTAGGAGCTGGTTATGGTCGAACACCCAGCAGTAGAAGTGGTGTGCTGACGTGTCTGAGGTGAACTGAGAGATAAGCTTTGCTCTGTAGGTCACTTTGAAGCAGCATTATGATAAATCTATAGCTTTGTAGATAAACACTCAGTTTTGTTTTATGGTGAGCTTTCTGTTAGCATGTCTCAGTTCACGTCTGCTTATATCCTCGTCCATGAGCTGAAAATTACACGTGCGGACACCATGACAGACCCTTGGTCTGTCAACTTCAGTCCTTTAACACTTGAAAATAACAGATTGCTTATGCCCTGATTGCTATCTGTGTGTGTGTGTGTGTGTGTGTGTGTGTGTGTGTGTGTGTGTGTGTGTGTGTGTGTGTGTGTGTGTGTGTGTGTTGTGAGTGCACTGTGGTTAACACAATGAGTGTGACTACTACAACACAGGAAATGGGAGTGAGTGACACAAGCATACTGCTGAGATCAGGGGTGGGGCGGGATGCAGAGAGAACCAAATGTGTGTTATCAGAAACCTGGTTTAAAAAAAGCAGGAAAGAAACTGAGTGTTTGTGCTTCAATTTCTTCATTTTATGATCCGGTATGTCGCAACATCTTAGCACTTTTAGACTTTCCAGCTCATGGAAAGTAGTCCTCGACCACCCAAGACAAACTGTGATCTAAAACATTTAGATGAGCCTGTAAAGTTAGGGCAGGAATCTTTTTGATATTTGGAGAGAAAGGGAATAGTTTATTTTTTTCCTTCACCAAGTTTACGTTACAGGTATATTAGCAGTTGCGCCCAATTTGGACGTTAGTTACCAAATGGGGCGTGGCTGGCACAGAACAATTAAAAAAGGCTTTGTGTGTGCTGGAGCCGAAGATGTCAGAAATGGAAAAACTAGTTACATTTAGTTATATTAGTAGAGTTATATTAGCATTTACCACAGTCTCCAAGGGAATGTGGATATCTGTAGCAACAATTAATTATCTGAAGTAAACACAAATAACTAAAATCAATTTGAGATCTGGCTGCTGTTGAGAGACATTTGCGGGGTGTGTGACTTGTTGATTTGCGTCCCAGTTTTCACATCCTTTACGAAATGCTCTATATTTAGACATTTTTAATATTGATTTCCACAGTAGCAGGCAGTACTTGATCAGATTGCCACAGTAAAAGGAATTACTAGTGCGTCGCTTTAACAGGACCTTACAGAAGACTATATGTTTCGTGCTTGTGGTTTGGGTGTAGCCTCACACCTCCCTATCTGTGTGCATCACTACTGCTGTGAAGAGAATGTAATCCTAGTTGAAGAGCTGGATCTTGAACTGCAGTGCTGTCATAAAAGATTGATTTTGTCCTTAATTAGGTCTTGACTTGCTCTTCTGGTCCTCTGATACTGGTTTGAGAGCTCTTTTTTTTTTTTCTCCCTTTGCGTCACTTCTGGTAATTAGGTATTTGTCCAAGCAGTGATCTGTTTGGAGATCTGCGAACTCATAAGGCTTTACAATACAAAGTACCCAGAGAGATCCCATGAGGCGCAGGGAAAACCACAGATGAAGAAACCTGACTGACCATGAGATTTCACCCAGGAGCCTTCTGGCTGCTTCTTGTGCAGATTAAGTGCTAACTACTGCATCAGTGACAGTCATAGTGAATTTCCGATTTTCCACTTGTGTTTTATTTGAACACCAAGGGTGATTATGCTGTTATCTATTCATCAACAGCTGTATTTATAAGTGTGTACATAGTTGAACATGAAATGTTCAAAGTGCTCAAATGACATAGGACACCGATGACCGATCATTGTCTTCTCACAGACGTGTTTTATCTACACGGTTATCACTAGAGAAGGTCTGGTGTATGATTCAGTAATATCTGCAGAGATATAAAGATGGAAGATTTAACGATCGTATTCACAGCTAATAACTGGTCAGCAGTAATTGTCGTCACACTAGTGGCCGATTCTTCATAAAAGCCGTCATATTAAAGCAAGTCCGTGGTAACAGTTTAATGCCTTAATGTTGTTTGATATTTATAAAGACATGCACTTAGTGTTAAAGTTTTTGTATCAGTGAGGAAACCGATCAAGTCTCACACAGTTTTTCAGACTCAGAAAAGGGAAGACATCACAAAGAAACTCAGTGTTTGTTGAAGAAAACCTGCCAGGGGAGTCTGTTAGATTCAGACTCCATTAATAACTAATGAGTAACCCAGAGTTTTATTTAGCTCTGTCTGAAACAAAAAACCCAGTGGATCCTTCATCTCTCAGTTTCACTAAACCCATTTTCTGAAACGGACCTCTGCATTTTGACACAGCCAGTTAGCAGTGGTCACAACTTTAAGACAAGAGCAGACTTTGTGATTGACACACACACCCCAACCTGACACGGCATTCACACACAAAACCAAAGCTACACAACAAATGCTACACGGCATCTAGAAGCATTTACGTTTTTACAAAACCATATTGAGATCCAACCTTTGCCAGAGTTTAAAACCTGAGGCCATTCATATCGATACTGAAACTGCAGGTTTTATTCATTCCTTAACATGGGTATTTTCTGTGTGCCATCCTTCTTTTAGAGTCACTGTTTGCCAATGCTGATTGGTTGTAAACATGTTTCCAAGCAGTTTCTTTTTCTGTTTTGTTTTGTTTTGAGCAAAAACTGTCTTCAGAGTGATGCTCCATTCATGCTGTATCTGTTTCTGATTTGGGTTAGGTTTGGTTATGCCAACCGAAGTCCATCATCTATCGTGCATTAGATTTTGGAACTGCGAAGTATTTGAAGTAATCACCTGGAAGCCTATATGTCAGTTTAATGCTTAAAAACAATTGAATGTATTGAGTAAAAAGAATCAAAACAAAACAATGCAATGAGTATTGACCTTCATGTAAAATACATAAAATAAATTCCCTTTCTTTTAACCAACAGGGATGTAGACATAATAAGTTGTTATACCTGAGATCTCCGAATTTGACCTTCTTCCCCAAATGATTGTAATCCCAGATCAGTCTGGGCTGTCACGAGGCTTTCATTTCTAAATTTAGGGGTAGGGAAAACTCTGTCTGGCGTTTTGGTCACAAGGTGTAACTTCAAAGACTGAATATTCATTCAAACAGAGATTCTGAGTGATTACAGGAGATTCTTCACAAGCCAAAGGAATAAGCAGACCTGAGCATGTTTTTGTGTGAAGTTTCAGTTTTCTTTTTGATTTGCCGTCTCTTATTCCCTTCCGTTTTTTTTCTCAGTTCTGCTTTAGGGCAATATTTGTGGGGACGCGAAAAGCCTCAGCCGTTAAGGCCTCCATTGTTCCAGTGCAAAGAGAAGACGCACATTGTTTTTCGCATAAACTTTCAATTGTTCTGTTTGGGGTCAAACGGCGAGGTCCCTTTTGTTTGAACTTCCTCGCAGTGGTGTAGAGCAGACAAAAAAAAAAAAGGTTGTTAGCTTAGCTTTAGAAACTTTATGTGGTTTTCAGTGTTAAAGGCCTTCTGAGAGCTTAGAGGTTCATTCCAGGATACACCATTCACTGCAAAATTAGGTGTTTTGTGCATCGAATGAGAGTGTGAAATAGTGAATGCTTACTGCTAGACGGATGCATGCATGAAAACATAACATGTCCTGTTTTCTTACCAGCTGAGACGCTTCATATTAAAATTCAAATCAGCTGCTTGCAAAGAAATACCAAATTTTACCAGGTCAGAAATGTCTCAGTGGCAGGTTTGCCATTGAGACATAGCAAGCCTCACTTGCAGACTGTATAGACGCCTTAAACATCTGTAGAATTCCCTTAAACACTATTAAAAACCTCAGTTACAATGACCGTGGATGGTTCGTTGTAAGCGGTTTGTTTGGAGAGAAACTGTGGTCGGGAACTTCTAGTTGCAGGCAGAAGTGTGTAAGCCTTAAAAATACACACCCTGAATAACTCCAAGTTGAGCAGCTTGATGACGATGTCTTAGTCAGGTGGTTGTCTGTGTGGACCAGAGCCTCCACCCTGTCACAGGTGGCTGCTTTAATGTGAGGAAAAACAGATAGTTTCTGTCTGTCAACAATACAAACAATGTGGATTTGTGAAGTGTAATGCAAGTTCAATGTGAAGGTCAGTCTCTCTTGTCTTCTTATAGCTGCAGAGTAAGCAAGAGAGATGAATGGCCTTAGACAGTAGGTGTGTGACGTCAAAGCTGCTGTGTCTGGGTTGGCTGCCAAGTCTGAGCGCCCGGGCTGCTTGTTACGATGCAGTACCTGGGATGCATCTCTGATACATTTGGCGGGAGCAAAGTATATTTTTAGCCAATGGGAGGTTATGTAACAACCTGTCATGTGATTGGTATACACGGCGAGACGAGAAGGAGGCCTCAGAAAGAAATGAATGGAGGGAGACATCGAAAGTGCTCTTGTCCCTTACTCAGAGAAAAGTTAACCTGACACAAAAGTTGTTGTTTCTCTTTTTTTCTTTTTGATAACATGAAGGTGATGCCAATGCATCATGAGCTTATAATACTGCCTTCCTGAACCACAATAACTGATATAGAACAAATAATACATAGGATAAATGTGATTTAGATTTCTGTAATGCATCAACATTCACAACTTAAAAATAAGTGAGCTTCAGCTTTTCACCTGATGTCCACTTTGTGCTAGCTGTGGTATCAGAACAAGTGCTGCACTGAACAAGACATTTGTTGCACTACATCAAAAAGTAAATGACACAAACAACTCTTGTTCCTTCTCTAAAAATGAAAGGCCTATTATTCTGTTTCCTGCAGCTTATTTATGAATGAATACATCTGAAAGACGGCCCAGTCGAAAAGGGCTTGTGTGCCCTGCTTCACTGCAACGATCACACAGCTGCTTTCATGTTTAAGCAGATAAACCGATGCATTTGAGTCATGGCGCACCTATGTTGGGGGGTGTGACTTGCCTCACTCCTGAGTGGCTGGATTATCATTTGACTTGATAAAAGAAAATTACAAGTACTTTAAATAGTTGGCTGTGATGGAAACGATTGAGCGAAAGCTTTCTCACCTCGCCCTAATGATGTCTCCTTCATCCTCAGGCACTCTGGAGCCCCATCTGTCTGCCCTGCTGTGGGTAGCTATGCTGGTTTCACTGGCTATTGTCATAGTGCTGCCTCAGCCTCATGGTATCAGGGCACTCATCGCCTCCACCATCCTGCGCCTGATCTTCTCTGTGGGCCTCGAGCCCACATTGCTCCTACTAGGAGCTTTTAATGTAAGTCTGCATGAACCTGACATTGAACTTGAATGCATTGAATAATTTACATGCAGTGCAGAAACACAGATTCTGTTCAAACAAGATTTTGCATTCAAACAGCCACTAATACAAATGTCACTCACTGAATCTTAAATCTTGGATATCAGGTCCAGGACATTCCACACTACGCTGACAACGCAGCACTTGCACTGTATTATTTAGTAGTCTGAACAATGACTGTTTGGAATTGTTCTTGTACTCAGTGAACATACCTTACCATACTAATTACACATGCTGTGTTTTCCATTGTTCTTCAGTTATGTAATAAGGTCATCTTCCTGATGAGCTTTGTTGGAAACCGAGGAACCTTTACACGAGGATACAAAGCCATGATTATGGATGTGGAGTTCTTGTACCACCTGCTCT
This sequence comes from Pelvicachromis taeniatus, assembly GCA_015108175.1. Taxonomy (NCBI): domain Eukaryota; kingdom Metazoa; phylum Chordata; class Actinopteri; order Cichliformes; family Cichlidae; genus Pelvicachromis; species Pelvicachromis taeniatus. Next base: position 9,880 of record VURO01017997.1, read on the forward strand.
ACCTGATTATCTGCTCCTTGGGGGTCTTTGTCCATGTCTTCTTTTACAGTCTGCTAGTATGTGAGCTCACACATGCTTCATCCTATATACACATGCATTTATAAACCTACATTTGCCCAGTTCTTTCACATGCAGATATTCCGCACACATCTCTAAACCCTTGTTCTTTCCAGCTATTTGACCTGGTTTACCGAGAAGAAACCTTGCTGAACGTAATAAAGAGTGTTACCCGCAATGGCCGCTCAATTGTCCTGACCGCTGTGTTAGCGCTTATCCTCGTCTACCTCTTCTCTATTGTGGGATACATCTTCTTCAAGGATGACTTTATTTTGGCTGTCGACAGGATACCCAACAAAACTCTCGGTAAGTTGAAATACAGGTTTCTTGGCATTTCCTTGCACGAACCGAAATGCATTTCATACTTTACCCGGATGCCGAAACACATGGAATGTTTTTCCTCATACATGCTTAATGTCTAAAAAAACAAATATGAAAATAGATGAAAAATATTAAGTGTGTTGGATCTTCGTGCATTTACTTCAAAACTGTCCAACTTGGTCTTAGCAGCCAGCTACACTATCACATATTCGTCACCCCAAATGTGCATTGTATAAAAATGACTCTCAAATGTGAACCTTGTATAGGTTGTATAATTACATAATTTCTTCTGTTCCCAACTGAACAGAGCATGGAGCCAGCATGGTGGGAGAGTTCCTCTCTGGTGGAGTTTGTCAGAAAGAAAATGGAGAAAACTGCTCAGCAGAGGCCACGATGGATGGTAGGTTGACAAAAGTGAAAGGTAAATGTGAGTACGTGTACATGGGGTGGAGGCTTGGGTCGAAGGTTTGCTTTTAAGTGTGAATCCATGTCTTTGTTCATGAATCCTTTGAATTTTTCCACGTGGCTGTGTGCATGTGTTTGTGTGAAGGGCTTTATGTTCTCACACATTTATGACTTGCCCAGAAGAGATTCGTCCCACCGAGCTGCAAATCTAGGCGACTGGGTGGTCATGGGATTAAAACTGACTGGGCCCACTGGGGGCTTTCAGGGAGCTGGGTCATACACCAGGGGTTTAGACTCTTTAGACTTTGTGGTCTCACAGTACCAAGCCTAAGACTTGATGTAGGGGCCCATAGCTGAAAGGTCAGAGATTAGAGCAGGTCGATGGGTCCACCCAGGGATGGTGCGGGGACCCTCTAACTGCAAACAATGAGTTTTTGCAAACCGTCCGACCTTGTTGGGATAAAGCCGCCGTTCAAAGGTGAACACGAAGCACCTTTAAATTAATCGGCCAACCATGTCGAATCCTCAAACTGCCTGGAGCTTGACCTTGTCTGAGCTTCCCATCCATCACCACCAGGCGTACTAATTAGGGTAGTCTGGTGACTAGACTTTGTGTGGGAAGTTGAAGAATGTCCTCAAGTCACATTAAAACCTCCCAATTTATTTTGGTACTATATTAGAGCTAATGGAATCTTTATGTAATTTGGCTGACATCCTGGTAGTCACTTATTTTATTGAAACCATATGTAAAGGTATTTTTGCTGGATGATAGAAATGCAGACTAAACTTTAAAGGATCCTACAGTAACACTTTGCTGTGTCTTTGTAGCTTCCCTTGCCATCCAGCCATCAGCGGTAGTCATCGAGGACAAGGAGCGGACATGCGATTCCTTGCTCATGTGCATTGTCACAGTACTGAGTCACGGCCTCAGGAGTGGGGGGGGTGTTGGGGACGTCCTGCGGAAACCATCCAAAGAGGTATAAAAAAACAGGAACACAACAATGAAGACAGATCACACCTTTGAGGGTGTGAAGAAGAGTCATAAAATGACCAAAATATTGTTTTTCCTGTTTTGTTTTGTTTTTTACTTGAAAGTCAAGCAACACAGATTGGGGGACGTACTGGCACATCCCCCTACCATGCACAATAAGTCTAAATTCAGAAGCTACCAGACCTTTAGAGGTGTGTTTAGTCTTGTAATGAGGAAGTAAGAGAATTAAATTTTCTGATATTAATTATTTTAAGCAAAAGCAGACGTGCTGTAAATTTAATATGTGTTGGATGAGGTACAAGATGGCACAAAGAATTATGAATCATTCACACTTTTGTTAACTTTGTGTGACTTATTTCTCCTCTGAATTGATGTGACAACTGTTTTCAGTTGTTGAGAAGCCCACCAAACGCAACCTTACAGCTGGATTGTACCATGTAGAAAAGGCAGTGAGTCATACCAATGGGTTAACTTTTTATATACGTACTCAAAGGAGATATTTTTATGCATTTAAATATTTTTTAGAAGTTTTCAGAATCACAGGTCAGTGCTTGTTCTTGTAAGACTTGTTTGCAAACTTGTTAAGCTTCATCTGTGAGTAATGAGTTAGTAACATGTAGGTTGTTTTACTCTTTGTTCCTCACTGACCTTTTAAACTGAAAGATGCTCCCATTGGCTGACATAATGTGCTAGCTTTCATTGCCTGTCTCCATCACCCCCACTCTTACCCCACCAACCACCTTTGGCTTCAACAGGAACCACTTTTTGCAGCAAGGGTTATCTACGACCTGCTCTTCTTCTTCATGGTCATCATTATTGTCCTCAACCTCATCTTTGGTGTCATCATTGACACATTTGCTGACCTGAGAAGTGAGAAGCAGAAGAAAGAGGAAATACTGAAGACAACGTGTTTTATTTGCGGTGAGGAAAGAAGCAAAATAACTTTTTCTAAATAGTTAAAACTGTTTAAGTGCTGCTGTGGTAACATTTATTCTTTCAATAGCCCATTTTAATTTGTGCTCAAGGTTGCTGTCCTGTTCTCATGATCGTGAGACCTTTTTAATTTCTGAGGTATTTATACGTTTCGCTGATGTTCTCACAGACTTGAGCATGAACTGATTGTGTTAGAAGAGGTCACAGTGACCTCACATCTGTCCTGCTCTTGTGTCAGTTTCAAGCATATGGCTACCTGGACTCAAAGCCAACTTATTTCACTCAAAGTCAAACGCACAGCTTAACAACCTTTTTTATTCTGTAAGTTCTGCCCAAACTGTTGGCCTTTGTCTTTGTCCACCATGCTGTCTTCAGTTTAAATAAAGTTACACGTCCATAGTGCTGAAATGATCAAGGCAAGGTAATTTATGTATGTGTATGCCTAATGTAATATATCAGGAAGGCTTGGAGTGAATTTCTTGACATCTGGGACCACTTAAGCTTTTAAATGAAAAAATTAGAAATTGTGTCAAAGGTGAAGCTTGCCACGACTCTAATGGAATGAGATGATGAAGCACAGGGTGGGAATGGAAACGTGTTTGGTTGGAGGAGGCTTCCAACAGCAAGGTGGTAATTCTAGTTTTACTTTTAGAGGTATTCTGCCTACTCGGCAAATGCTGTAATATGTCAGCGTTATGGGAATATGACTCATGACCTTTGACACTTCTTTTCCTGTCTTTTTAACCCCCATTTCTATGTGCTAGTAGCACTACATTCTCCGAGTTAAAAAGCGGAAATGCCTTTTTAGTTCCATTCGAGTCGAAGCTACAGTCAATACGCAACACGTTTCGTTACAGACTCGGTAAATCAGCGGGTGTGAACAATGCGAATTGATGATGATGAAATTAAGGGAAATCAAACGAGTGCCCTGTTCTCCGCTTTCATATGAGCATGCTGCTGCTGTGATGCAACTTCACATGAGGTCTGTTTTCAAATGGGGGCTTTTTTTTTTCTTTCTTTCTTTTTTTTTTTCTTTTCTTCTGGGTAAACAACCAAACGCCTCCTCTTCCCAGAATGAATGGTTAGTCATGGCAGGTGCTGATGTGGAGGAGGAGTGTTTCTTCCTGTTACCATATGGGTCTTGACCATGTTAGACAGTACACATACTCAGACACTGGCCTCATCTGTCACTGCACAGACACTTTTTTTTCTTTTCTTTTTTCCTTTTTTTTTGGGGGGGGGGCTCACTTGTTTTGTCTGCCCATTCCCTCATACCCCCATTTCCTGTCTTTAAAAAAAAATGAAGTCATGATCACTCATCAGTCATTCATGTCACAAGAGTGATGATGCAATCTTGCAAAAGAAAAAGTATTTCTTCACTTGTCCTAAGAAATAAAGAGGACAGATTATTTTGTGTGCGTGCATAATTATATCTTTTATTTATTTATTTATTTATTTATTTATTTATTTATGTATTTTTAGGTTTGGAAAGAGATAAGTTTGACAACAAGACGGTCACCTTTGAAGAGCACATCAAAGTTGAGCACAACATGTGGCACTACTTGTTCTTCATTGTCCTGGTGAAGGTCAAGGACTCAACAGAGTACACTGGCCCAGAGAGCTATGTGGCTGAAATGATCCGGGTAAGGATGTTGTCACTGACATGCACATGCACTGGTTTAATGAGGGTCTTATTGGAAATAAGTACTAGTGTAGCAGCAAGTCTTGATTTCAGTTGCGTCAAAAACAGCCCCAAAGTGGATGTTGAAAGCCTTTTATTTTAATTAGATACGTCGTGGGTATTTTCCTTCTTTGCAATAGACATTAATTGAATTATTGCTAACACTACTTCAGTAAAGTAGCATGCATGTCCCAGTTTCTAATAAATATGAATTTACTTAAGTGTGTTTTTTAGTAGTCTATGTTTACATCTGTCTGCTGTGTTGGGGATGATGTTAATTCAAAAATGAGCTACCAGGTACTTACATTACAGACTGATTCATCCACCTGATCGTGAAAAAAAAAATGTTTTTTTCCTCCTTTAAATTCACAGACACTCTGGAAATTCTGCAATCGACTTGTTTTTCACTTTCTTCTAGCTGCCTTCCTCTCAAAATAGAGCTCTCGCTTATCTTCTTCACTGCTACAGGTGTGCTTCAAAGACTACATTAGCAAAAACGTACGGTGCAGCACTGTATCTGCTACCGCTGTGGTCTTAACTGAGGTTAACCTTCACTCGTGAAGAACAACTGTAGGCGCTTCGACTAGGCGTAAAGGTTTATATGGGTTCGGACAGAAGTGATTACTGCAGTCTTTTTTGCTTCCTGCACTGTGACAGGCAGTAATATTTATTGTTTTTTCACCTCATGTGCTCTAGTGTACCAGCACTGCTTTTATGTAATCCCTACATCTGTGACCTTGAATCCTTCCAAAGCATTATCACATCAGTCCATTTTATGAATGGACAATTAACATTCAGACACAGTCTGCCATTGGCATAAAAGGTCTTAATCCTCTGAAGGAGGCATGCATTGTTTTAATCATTAAACACACATGCATGCGCCCTTTATATCACCACATGACGAGCAGTTAGGCACGCAAACACACTGAAACACTGAGTTATTTATTTGACTTTTTTATATCCTGACATAATGCATATTTCTACGTGTTGTATAGAAAGTATGTCATTATTAGTTCCAACAAAGGCGTTGCTATCATTAAAACTACAAAATAGCAAATGCCAAGTGCTCGTGTTTATGCCAAACAGAGCAGCACATCAGATAAGTGTACAGCCAGTGGAGAAAGTGATTCAAGGGGATATCTGTAAAAAAATAAAAGAGTCTGAAAATTGATTGTTTTGATTGCTGCATCATACCTGTAGTCTGTGAGCAATTAGAAAGCATTTTAACTGCCACAGGAAAGCCCCTGCTTCTGAAGTGGTTGCTCCCCTGACGCACTTGTGCTGCTGTCAGTTTTTGACCCAGTTTCCTCATTCGATGCCATTTAGCCCACTTTGCTGCTTTTTGCCTTGATCTGCTACCCCTCAGTCTTGTGAGGAACCACCTGATTTGGGATTAACTCCCTGTCCTCTCGCTCATTAGCCTCGTACTCCCACTGAGCCAAAATAAGTTTGTCAAGGGTTCATTCCGACGGGGTCAAGGGTCTTAGCCAAACAGAAGAAGTTGCACAGTGTGTGAAACATGCCGGTGTGCCCAGTCATCCTTAACATTATCTCGCAGCAAGTGTCCTTGTGTCTTTGTTACAAAGAGTATATCATTCATAGAGCATCTCTCATAACACGCATTCAGTAAATCATTCACGGAGGTTAAATTGAGTCACGTTGTGTGCAATGATATCGTTTTATCGGCTTTTAAAATGGAGTTTTAAATGAAGTTTATTGGTTTGGTTTGATTTGTTTTTTGGTTGGGTGGGAGACGGAAAACCATACAGCAGTTATTTAATTTATCTTTTAGATATTAAAAAAAAATCCTGCATAAAAAAATGTAAGTAAACATGTATGTTATTTATATTAAATTCACATTTTATCCGCTGTAAAACCTTCACAATGCTATTAATTTCTTTTTTTTTTTAACCATAATAATGTAGATGTATCATACAGCTATACATACGTCTAATTTCTTTATATAACACACAGCTGTTTTAATCTGTGCTGGTTTCTGATCTTTCCTTGCTGTGTTAAACTTTATTTGAATGCACAAAATTTGCATAATAATAATAATAATTTCTGCCAACAGTAAACTAACTAAAAATCCATTTAAATCAGTTATTAATGAATTATTTTATTATGGATTGATTTTTTTAGCTGTTAGATCTTGTGTTTTCTTTTCTTTTATTACAGACATATTCCACTGTATTTACCAGTGATTTGATTTGCAAATGGTATATTTTCGGGCTCTTGTGTTTCAATCTGAGCAGCCTCTCTCCCACTGTGTTTCGATTTTTTTGATGCTGCACTAACGTGGAAGAAGCAGCGAGGACATAAGGGGGTGTAGAAGTCAGACTACTCTGACAATGACTGGGACTGACGTCAATGGTGGAGGGCTCTGGGTGAAATGTCATATCTAAGGTGTTAAAAAGAAAAAAGTCAAAAAAAAAGACGACGCTCAGTTTGCACCCATTGCCCTACTTCTAATTATGTCCGACATTTTAAAAAAATTACGCCCCTGCTCTATTTGCAGATTTCCAATCATCCGCAGCCGTAATCTTTCAAGACTGCGATAAATCTGGGAGGGGGGAGGGGGCATTTATTTGCATATTTGTAAAGCGAGTGGGTCGTCAGCTCATCAGGTGGCTTGTGGCATGACTGTGACGTTTTCTGTTGCTGTTTTAACCACACAGCATCCTGTTTCTCTGTCATGGCCCGTGCGGTTTTAATAATGAAAAATGTACTTCCGTCATTTCCATTGAACCAGCACGTTGTAGACTCTTAAGTCATGCCTGCACTTCTCAGTTTACTGGAAGTGCTTTCATATGTAAACACTGGGGATGGAAAGAAGGCTAGGCCGTTAAGTGATAAAGTCGTCAAACAAACACACGTGTGGCTGCAGCCTGCGGGCAACATCCAAAAAAGGGGAAATGACCTCTGTTGCGTTTAGGAGATTTTTTTTTTTGTTTTGTTTTGTTTTGTTTTTTTAAGCGGAGCCAACTCTGGAAACAGGAAGGTGTTTTCAAATTATTATATCTGTTGTTTTCATCGCTTGATGACGATCTTTCTTAGAGAGACTGGAGTGCTGCAATAATAAAAGCGGCATGTTCGTACCTTTTTTATTTAATTTAATTTCTTACACGTACCAAATATTGCAGTAGCTGTCCTCTGATATAGAAGTGCGTGTTGGAGTGGGAGGAGGCAGGTAAACTAGTAAACACAGCCTGTGTCTCTTTGCATTCAGGAAGTGGAACTTGCTCACAGCCGTCCTCTCCTCCTTTCAGAATGACTGTTTGCTGCTCATTATTTTAGTCTTGTGTGATTCCCCCTCGGGCTACCGTCTGACCCGGGGCTGTGCACGGCCACCTCACTTGCGTCGACGTCTCCAAATCGACCACTGAAACGCGGGGACTTTTTCAGCCAGTTCTTTGGCACTGCATGGTTTCTGGCCAGTGACCTCAATGCCTACAACGCAGCACACTTCCATTTCATTCATGCACCATTAAGGCAGATCGTTGATCTGATTAAAGGAGCATGGCAGCGATATGCAAGTGTCGCTTGCAAGTGTGATTAAGATTTCAACACAAATACCTCTCTGGGAGAACACACATTAACCGTGGCATGTGGTAAAAAAAGCGCTAAAAGACACTGTTGTTTACAACAACATGTGAGGTGACTGCTGGCTTTTGTGTCTTTGCCCTTATGCATGCTGCTTCATCTAAATAACATTACTGACATTTTATATTTTAGTAAGGCTTTATAATTATATGATGCACATCAAATGTTGCCATCTCTTGATTGCTGCTGCAGGTGGAAGTCTTTTTCCCGACACTCTACAAAAGCTTTTTTAGCAAGCAGAATTGCTCCAGAGAGCGTTTTGAAGTAGTGATGAGAACATTCGTGATCTCTGTGTTTATCTGTATATATGATGCGAAGAATGTGGAGTCATATGAGGAAATCTCTGTACGCCTGCCAGTGCGATCGTCTGTTCTTTAAGATTAGGCGTGACAGCAACAGATCAAACAAGCGAGCTGCCTCGTGTGAGTGATTTCAAGAATGCCTGCGTATCCCATGTGATTCTAATATGGAAAGTCCCATTCTAATTAGTTTGATTCCGCTTTTAGAGTCAGCTTCCAATCACTGCACACAAGCCAGACACTAAAACTGGGCGTTAGATGGGAAAAAAAAAAGTATGAATTCCACATGGCCTTTTGCCATTTAAGCTTGTTCTGATGAGTTAAAATTAGAATGAGAAGTGAAAAACTTCCTAGAAAATTGCAAAGGTTCCAGCACCCTGAAGGCAGTCACGGGGAACGTGATAAATACATTTCATTGTGTTTTCATACCCCTCCTAACAAATCAAATTTCTGTTTACCAGGAGCACAACTTGGACTGGTTTCCACGAATGCGGGCCATGTCTTTGGTCAGCAGTGACGCAGATGGGGAGCAAAATGAGATCAGAAACCTGCAGGAGAAACTGGAGTCCACAATGAAACTGGTGTCCAACCTCTCAGGCCAGCTGACCGAGCTCAAAGAACAGGTCGGTTTGAGCAGCAGTAAATTAAAAGACCAAGAATCTGCCTTTGATGTCTGACACTTTGTCAGGGGGAGAGAAACGTGAAGCATTGCAGGGGTTTTTTCTTTTTTTTCTTTTTGAAAAGTGCAAAGCTGACGTTTTTTCAGTTTTGTTTGTTTGTTTGTTCCTCATTGCCCTTTAGATGCAGAGCTTTCTAAATGCAAAAGGTGGTGAGTCATAGTTCACAGCACCGCTCATGAGATTCTCAATCTGATTTTATTTTCATCACTGAGCAGCAAGCACATTTTTTTGGTTTCTCTGGATTATAGACCCGTTAGCTAAGCTGAGATCCTTTTTCATCGGTCTCATTTCAAGGCCTTATTTAACCAAACTTCAGTTCAGAACAGCTGCTTTTGATTATTCTGTGAGAGATTTTACTTTTTGCGTTCAGCAGACACACAAGAAGTTGTGTAAGAATACAGTTCTGCTGGTGTTGCATATCAAGGCAAGCAAGACGATTGTTGCACAATCTGCTGTTTCTAGTAAACAGAATTGTAAAAAGCCTTTTACCCTCGAAATGAGAACTATTTGTGAGGAAGTGAATGTTTCAGAGACATTTTGACCCAGACAGGGGGGGAAATGATTATTGTGCCTCCGAGAGCGGCGACGGGCACAGGAACATCAGTCACATCTCGCTGCGACGCACAAACGCTCGCGTAGCCTGCTTTGATTTCTTTTCCATCACTTGATGAATTTAAACTGTACTTTCTCGGGAACAAACCGGCGCTTATTCACTGGAGAACGAAAATTATGCCACGAGCACTCTCCATATTGTGTCACTCGAAAGAAAATTACCATAATTAGCGAATTATAGCGCAAAAAGGACAGCATGCTCTTGCTGTTCTGACTTTAAATGATATTTTTCTCTAACACGTCCCTCTGCGCAGAATTATTTCTGCTGGAACACTCATTACAGGACCACTTTGTCTTCTCACTTTTAATATTGTTGTGTTTCACTGCCAAGGTGCAAATCACCACTTTATGTCAATTAAAGTAAATTCTTAGCAGAAAACCCTCTCTTGTTCCTGCTCGTACAAAGGTTAACACCTGCGTTTTGACTCATTTGCTTCTCTTGATCTCTGAAATTTCTCTCGACTGAGTTTCAGGATTAGTAGTTTGTATTCGGCTGCTTTCGTCAGAAGACGCAGCAAAGTGGATGACAAGCCTGGCCGGATTTCAGAAAAATGTGTTTCAGTTGAGCTGCATGCACTGTTTGCTGCAGCGTTTTGTCACTTTCTATAAGTAGCTGCGAAAGACTGAATCGATTAAAGACTGCAGAGCAGAGAAGGTGGAATTATTTTTGCTTTTTTTCTTCTTTGAACAAAACGAGCCCTCTCTGTTCCCCTCAGATGACAGAGCAGAGGAAGCAGAAGCAGCGGATTGGCCTTTTGGGACACCCTCAGCACATGAACGTCAACCCTCAGCAACCTGCGTGAGGTTGGCCGACACACAGCCCTCAAGGAGCTCAGCGCTGGCTTTGCGCCCAGGTGGAGCACGCACTCCTCGCGCCGAGGTTGCACATAATGTATACTGCACTGAGTGTAACTTGTAACGGTAGGGAAACACTGTAACATAGGTAGTCATAAGGCGATGTGTAGCTCTACCCACCACACATGTGTTACTCTAGAACGTGACACTCACCCACCTCATTCTGTTCAGGCCTGTCAGGACTGGTGCCAAATGTTTCCTAGGTAGAAATCATTTGGATTTCTCAACACATGGCCTTCACTGGTTGAACTTGAAATGGGGGGAAAAAGCTGACTGGACAAGAGGGAATAGTCCCATTTGTTGTTGTTGTTTTTCTTTTTAATGTTATTGTTCTCTATTTATTTATATTTCTAGCATAATGAGTAGTATTACACGTCTTATTTTTGTATGTTGTGCAATATATTAACTTAAATATGCAACCTCTTTGGTGTGTGGGTTTAAATTCCATCAGTTATGTCTTACTTAAAAGCACAGCCTAATGTTTTGTCTCTGGATAAAATAGAGCTGTTGGTTGTCTGTCCTTACACACAGATAGGGGTAATATTTAATAAGCTGGCCTTCTCAGTTTCACTTTCTTCTTTTATTTCTTGAAAATGTGCGTTACTTCTTGAGGGGCAACTGCACTCAGTATAGATAGCATATTGTTTGAGAGCAATATACGGATAGTTTACTTTCACCCGTTTAAAGCCAACAGTGTCATATCTCAGTGCTAACTAATTTTCTGATATATTTGCATCTTATTTAACTGGGTCGTAAAGGACATTTAGTGCCACTCATGCTAATATTTGCTCAGGAGTTGTGTCATTTTTACAATAATAAATGTTCGGAGTACAATTTGTCCAGTTTTTGCATCAGACTTCTTCCATTTGTGCCTGTTTTTGGTCCTCGAGTTCAGTCTGAGACATGTTTGCTGCTTGTGCCGAGTCACTTTTATTTCCACCGAAACTCATTAGTTGCTACTGTTAGACTTCTCTCATTTTTGGACTACTTATGTGTATATACAATTTGTTGCTTACCTTAGCTTTTGTATAGAAAAATGACATGGGGGGGGGGGGGGGACATTTTACTTATG
>VURO01018001.1:2386-42532 GCA_015108175.1 Pelvicachromis taeniatus
TATGGAGAGAAGTAAAAAAAAAAAAAAAGAGGCAGTGCTGGAAATATGAAAATCTAATGTGGTAATAAATTTATTTTAAGCACAAATGTTTTTTTCTTAAAGGTGTTTTCTCACACCAGTGCCTCATCATGTAACTTTCCATACTTGTAAGAATACTAAAATGACATTAAGGTGTTTAATCTTGCTCCAAAAACACCTGCATGACACCATGACTAAGACCCTTCGCCCCCGCATCTCCATGGCGACACCACTCCTCTCGCCAGGCGCCAGGGTCACCCACTCAGGCAAGCTCATTAGGGCTGTTGTCACGTCGGCCATGCCGCCCCTGGGTGCCTTTGAAGATGACACTGTGCGTGTGTGTTGCTGTGTGTACATTGCATGTGTGCGTCCTTGTGAATGCAAGCTTATCTGGTTGGAGAGGGGGTGTGTAAGGATGATCAGATATAGTTGGACAGCATTATGTTTTAGTAGTATTTCCTTGATCTTCAATCCCACATCTTTTATAAACAAGCATGGGTACTGAATTGTAGTGGGGATACTTATCTAAATACCACCCTCTGCTCTGTCTTTCTTGCTGCCATAGACACACACATGCATACAACATAACACCCTTTCCTCCCAAAGGGCACACAAAGAGAAGCTTCTGAGGAAAGTTAAGTGAGATTGATCGGTTCAGATGATTTCAGGGCAGCTCCTCCCAATGGGTAGCAGCGATAAGACTCCTGAAATGCTGAACCAAATGAAAACAACAAATGAGACAAATAAAAGGCCAAACTCAGAAAACGAAAAGTTAGTTTAAATTGCAAGATTTAGTTCTGTTTGTAATGAATTCATTTCTTTGTCAATTGCTCTGGGCTTGCCTCAACCTCTGGGGCCTTGTCTTTATTAATTAGTTATTAATCAGCTGCAACTTTGTCAGATTCTGGCAGAGCATTCAATTATAGATTATAAAAGATGTCATGTGACTCGCTCATATACATATACAAGCACAACAAATAGAAAATGTACACGCAATGCTGGCAGATGTTCAGAATAGAAAAGATTAAAAGGAATAGAAACAAACACTCAGATTTGATTCTTACTAACATGGGATGAAATTACATAAAGGCTCTCCAGGGAGCTACTCTTATTCTAACTGGTCCCATGACTGAGTCAACTGAGGTAATCTGCAGAGTGAAAGACACCCATACGCTTCGCCTATCAGTTGTACTTGTGTTTCTTTCAGTATTTTTCTTTAATATCTATATCTGATATTTAGTTTTTATTACACCCAGGTTAGCAAGCACTTATAAATTTAATGAAAGTGATTGACATCAACCTGACAGATCCAACGAAAAGCAGACATTAAATTTCTTGCCAAAAAGCTTCTCCTAGCTGATTTGATCTCTTGTGGCTAACTAGCAAATTAGGCTAATGTTAGCTCAGTTATTTATTCCAAAGGGAGTTAACATTCAAAAAGGATGATTCTGAGGGCACATGCTTCAGACATGAAAAGGACTATAGAGTCATTTATTAGAGTACGATCATAGAAGACAAAATACAGGAAATGAAAAAGAAAAAAGAAAACACTTTTACCAGTTAAATTATTTTTTAGGAGGCTTAATGACAGCCCTAGCCTACTTTATTCTATGAGGCCAGCATCTGGCCACTTGCAGCTAGTTCCAAAAGCAAGACATTTCACAACTAACCTGTCCATATTGTATTAAGGCTTAAAGTTATGTATTGTTAGAGGAATGGCAGCTCTGAGTGACAGGTGAGTTTCACAGCCGATTGGATTCACTAACCTCACATCTGTTGTCGTTCAAATAATTATTTGACAGCTGTATTAAGAGACAACTCTGTGCTTCAAGTTTAGTGCATAAAATTATAGTATTTTATGTCTACTTTATTCAAAAGTACTTGCTAATTACATTTAGGATTCCAAACCATATTTATTATATTTGGATAATCGTCCTTCCTGACTCTGACTCTAATAATGATCAATATACAAATTGTAAGCTGTGGGCTTACAAGCTTTATTCAATGTAAGCCCACAGCCTCATTAGAACAGTACATACACTCAAAGCAAGGTAGCTGAATGCCGGCCATTTCCCATATATGTGTATACAACTGGACATCTTCCTGCAACCACATAAGTCACCCCTTGTTGGTTATTATAAAGAATGCAGGTTTAAAACACTTCTGCAATAGCTTCATGCTTCAGACCCGGAGGTTATATCCAAATTTGTGTCTGTGTTAGTGTTCGGCTAACATGGACACTATAGTTGTATAATTGCTGCTTTGGAAAATGTGTTAAGGCTAGAATTAAACTCTAGGAATGTTCTATTTACTCAGATGATCAAATTAAATTAATCTTAACCTTGTCCTTTGTTTTTCGGTTATGCAACATTTTCACTGTCATTGCAGTCAGCTGTAATTTTTTTATACACATTACAGATGCACAAACTAGAACTCCTATGTTTTGTTTCCAGTGTGTTCTCTGAATAAGCCTGACTAGGCTGGGCAGCATCCAGAGTGGATTTGCTGTGACACTGTCTCTTCTAGCCTCATGAAGGGACGCTCGGCTCCCCTCAGAATGGCCTGGGAGCTTGTCAGTGGGCTGCCTGTCAGCATACAGCCAGGCTGGGAACGTTTGATGTACCACATGAGGATGAGAGGACAGATGGGGGGAAGGAAGAGATGGATGGAGGAGAGAGAAAAGGAGATAGGAACAGGTGAAAATAACACATGCGCCAAGGGAGAGTAAATATGGGTATAAACCTTACATGGTGTATTTGCTCCTTTACACGCAGCATTATTTATGCGTGACAGATGTTGCATTCCAGCAACAGCATTGCTAAGTTGTTAGATAAATATCGGGAACCAGTGGACCGTGACTTGTCTTTACAGTCAAGGCAAGCAGTCACAAGCTGAGTTGCTAATTAGATAAGTATTGACTTGAAACATCATTTACTGCACAGCCTTAAGGATAGAAAGCTGGAATTGGAAAAGATTTTCCACATTCAGGGTTTGCAAATTCACTAAGTTAAGACAAAGGAGTTATAGACAATCTTGCAAAGTTTGCTAAGGTCTCCTTCCAAGTCAGGCTTTGTGATAAAAATGCACCAGATAACCAGATCCCACTGAGTGTCAGAGAATTGTAAAACTTATCATATTTCACTATAATGACTGTACCCAAAGGAATGATAAAGGCATTTGTAATTATGCAGTGCTATTCAGTGAAACTGCAACAAGCTCTTACTTATTAATAATTACCAAGATTTTAAAACGAATTTTTGGAAATGGAGGAAAACTGTTTCTCTTTGCTGCTCTCGTCCTGACCCTTCTCAAAGAGGATATTGCCGGCTTCAATTACATGAAAGCAAGACAAAATAATGGTCTCTTGGCACTTTAAAAATGCCTGCATTCTTACTGTCCTCATTAAATGTGCATAAACAGTCAAGCTCACACAGTTGTATTCCCATTATCACTTTATCACTTAAGGCACATAGAATATCACATCCACACCACGCTCAGAGACTCTTTATAATAGGCTTTGCTCGCTCCTCTCAGTTATTCAGCATGCCTTCCATCTTAAAACATTAGTAAGCTAGTCTTTGCAAAAAGAGCACATTTTAAAGGTGCAATTTGCTGAGAGTGTATGTAAAAGATGCTGTCACCAAGTTAAATGATAACCTATTTTTGCCGCAGTCCAACACATAATCACATACAGCAAGCAGTGGAGGTGACTAGCCTCCGATCTCTGGTGCTTTGGGAGTACTCCAGCCACACTGGAAGCACTGCACCATTTGTTGCCCTAATTAAGAATTCATTTGCCACTAACGATGAGTTCTGACCTCCATTTCCTGCACCTTGGTCTCCCCCACGGTGTAGTAAATCAGCCTAGAGTGATAGGCTTGAAACACACACACACAGAGACAGAAAGACTGTTACACCCTGGCATGGGGCAGAAAGAGGACAAGCTAAAAAAGAAGGGTGAAAGATAAGAGGCAGGAGGAGAAAGGATAGAGTAAAAGATAGAAAAAAGGGAAGAAAAGACACAAGGGGTAGGAAGTAGGAGACGAAGTAGCATGAAGGAAAAAAGAAGAAATGAACTGGCCACTCTCCAAAACCATGAACATAAAGATGCAGAGTAAGGCGGCCATTAATATGGAGCCTTGGGGAATGCCTCTAGTACTGGTAAACACATTCTACTGTCAGTCTGAGCGCTCTCATCTGTGGCACTGCATTGTATACACCATTGTTATCCTTGTGGGAGACAGGAAAACTGTGAATGTTCCCCCTGACATGACACTTGCACCTCACCATTGCCAAGATTGTGGAACGCTGATCCCTGCTATTACTATTCTTGTTGGTTTGTGCATCAATACATTTACTGGATGTGCATTATATAATTTCCAACTACGGGTATGATAATATATTTCATGTAACGATTAGACATTCTGGACAGCTAAGTCAGTGAGGGGGTGGAGGTGAGAGGTTAAAGGAATAAATCAATAGCTGACATGTTAGAAAATACACTTTGCTGCTTTGCTGCTTTCTTGTTAAGAGCAACTGCAGAGAAATGGCTGATACTCCAAAGCTACACTTAGGTCAAAAGGTTTTTAGGCAATTTTTGTAATTGGGCTTTATTTGGGGAGGAATTTTGCTTCTGTACACAACCACCACAATGAATTTGAAATTGAAATCAAGCAATATGACTGAAGTGCCGACTTTCAGTCTTAATTCCAGTGGTTTAACAAAGAGTTGCATTAACTGTTTAACAACTGTTTAGGAATGCACTGGACAGCTCAACAACAAGGCCTGAAAGACCACAGAAGACAAAATGGATGATCAAATAATTCCTTCCTTGTTTATGAAAAACCATTGACAACATCTAGCCAATTCAAGAAAACCGTTAAAGAACATAGGTGTGTCTTTTTGAAGCCAACAGTGAAGAGACAAAGGTTCACCTTCATAAATGTAAAGAAATTTTATAACAAGGTGTAGAACCTCTAGTTACACTCAAGCAGCTTAATGAAGGAAAAGAAAAGTGCACAAAGGACAAACACAGATCATGATGTAAAGCTTACCACGTCACCTGTCAACAATGGCAGAGGCAATCTTATTCATGGCATTGAATAACACTAGTGTTTATTGATGATGTGACTGATGATAGCAGCAGGAGGAATTCTGAAATGTACAGGGTATATTCTCTGCTGAGATTCAGCAATCTGCAACACAGATTGGATGTAGCTTCATGGTGCAAATAATACAGACATAAAGGATACTGCAAATGCGCCCCAAGAGTTTCTCAAGGCAAAGAAATGGGATATATGTGAATGGTCAAGTCGGTCAATTGATCTCAACCAAATAGAGCGTGCTTTTCAGTTAATGAAGACAAAGCTGAGGGCAGAGAGACACAAAAATAAGCAGATACTGATGGTAGTTGTTATAAAGGCCTGGCAGAGCCCTTAAAGAGAAGAAATGTTCTTAGACTTTGGGTAGGCATTGACAGTAAAGGATTTTCCATGCATCACAAACAGTCCTGACTTTTAGTTTTTCTAGATCACTTAAATTTTTTTCATTCCTAAATAACACAAAATTGTAGTTAATTTTCTGAATTAAAGATAAACGTTTGCACTTCAATCACATATTGATGGTTTGATTTAAAATTCTCTGAGGTGCTATAAAGAGGCAAAATTCCAAAATAATGTGTGCTTGTCCAAAAACATATGGACCTATCTGTGTTTTCAGACATCAAATCTAGAAAATGTTGGGACATTGTCTCGAGTAGTTCTAACTTCCAGAAATACTATTTGATTTACACAAGGGTGCTGTCATAAGAGCCTGGAAGAGCTCTTCTTCTAACTTTTAACAAGAACGTGAAAATGTGATTTACTTGTAAAGTCATTAGTTTGAGTTAAAAGCTGCATCATCTATTGCTGTATAGCAATTATTATCCTTAGTAAAAATGCAATTCTGATCTACAGCATTTTTTTCCTCTACTCTATAATTCTGCATCTTAATTGCATCTATCAAGGACACTGCTACTCTCATTGTTGCAGATCACAAAACAGATTTATCTTCACCATAAGTACTACCCACAGCCAGAACAATGTCAACTGATTTAAACTGCCACGGCTTTCCTGTCACCACAGGCAGGACTAGGGCCACAACTGGATATGCTTGGCTGAATATGAGCAGGACAGATTGCTCATTCACGCAACACAACGACAAAGACAAATCCTTCAAAGTCCCTCACTTCCACATGCACATCCAAATGCACCAACTGGCACGCAAACAAGCACCCTTCACCACTTACGCACACACATAGTCTGCTCGGCATGATAGATGGGAAAAGACACAAAGGTCAGCAGTCAGCAGGGCTTCACTTAGACAGGACTCGGATTCTTTTACATCACCTTGACTTAGGAGATGGAGCTGACCCAAACCGATCTTTTCCATAGTCGTTGCACTGTAATATACAGTACAGGTCAGCAACTGTATTAAAGGGCTAGAGCTCTAAATGGCTTGCTGTATATTGCCAGCTCTTGTTTAAGTTGCATTATACTATCAAAGCCCAAATGTCTCTAATTTTAATTCCACCCCGCCCCCCCGCATTTGGGGAGGGGATCCCATGTGGCTGTGAATGGCACGTGTATTTATCTCATCTCTGTTTGCAGATCAGCACTCCGGTCACTGTGAAGGTATATGTCCCTGAAAGGTTATCCTCCAAGGGAAGTAATATACTGAGCCGCGCGCGCGCACACACACACACACACATGCAAGACCTCACAAAGACAGTTAGGTGACAGGTTGTCACACCCGTTGACCCTCAGTCTTCGTGTGCTGTGACATGACTAGAAGAAAAAAATTTAAATAAAGCCATCAGCAGATATTTGAAAGCTACAGCTTACTAGAACTTCTCTAGGATTGCAAATGCTACTAGGATAACTTTAATACATCTCACAATTGACTCACATAAAGTATAAATAGAACCTGTTGCATTGTCTTCAAGCTTCTCTTCATTACCTTCGTTTCCTCAGACAATGCAGTACACTGCCAGAGTCTCATTAAAGCTCCTTTAATTGGCCTGACCTTGGTGTGTGGTATAAGGAGACGGGGTTTGGGAAAAGTAAACATGACAATGAGAAAACACTGATGTCCTTAGTGTTGGACCTAAATAGGCTTAGCAGATAAAATAAGAATGGTCTGTTGTTGACACATTCTTCGAGCTTTGAGGATTTGCCTGAAACTGACCTGTCAGAGGATTCCAGCTATGCTATGCATTAAAAAACAAGCACCCCTTGGATTTAAAACATTTAACAATCAAAGTATTTTGTAACGCTACCTACAGCACCGAGCAAGGGAAGTCACAGACGTCATAATCAATAATATAAGCCCACGCCCACCCCCATGTATTTACCACAGTTTTTGGAGGAGGGCTAAAAAGAAGAGGAAATGTCGCAAAGTGCTTTGTCGCACATATTGCATAATTACTAATTTTGGGTAAGTGGGCAGCACCTTATCAACTTATCACCACTCTTAATGGTGCAAAAATACCAGTGATGCAAAAAAATTAAACCCTTAATCAAAGCCCAAATTTTAGAGACATTGTTTCAGTAAACATAAATTCCTTTTTTGATTAAATGGGCCAAGGCAGAATTTGTTCAAGTCAGTGTGGGCTGGAATCTGTATTGTCTTTTGTCTCTCATGCAACTCTCTACTGAACAAAAGACAAACATGATTGCCTTTTGAAAAGACGAGTGCACTGGTGAGCACACTCACTGCGACATTGCTTTGGTTGTTTTTGTTAGCTTATCCTTTATCCTGCTTATGGCATGAGATGAGGTAGCATGACCGAGCGCGCGATCAACATGATTAGCCACAACCACACAGGTGTCTCTCTCGAGATATCATTCGTTTTGGGACACATAGTGGGCACTGGAATAGGCTTGGCAGCCTGCAGCCTCAGGTTTGAAAGAAGGCTTAAAGTAACAGGATTAGAGGAGTTTACCATCTAAACAAGGGATGGTAAAGTGTATTACAATGTAAATGATCCAAGATCTTTTTTTGTCTGCCGTGGTGCCACCACATGTCTCCTCAAACATCCTCAACTTGACATGCAACATGTTATGCAACATGGAAAATCAAGCATTTGAATGGACTGCATGACTACTGATTTCAGCATCATTCACATTAATCATAGCACAGAAGACACTACATCAAATCTAATTATCTATGGTATTTGCAGTACATACAGATGATAATTAGTAAGTCATAATTCCTCTGAATGAATCTCATTTGCTGGAGTGATGCCAATGGACAACGGATGCTTTCTTGTGGTGCAAGAATCATTGTTGTATGCTGCTAAATGTCAACTTAAACACATCAGTTGGGAACAAGTGTTCATGGAAGTGTTCTTTCCACAGCGGTGGATTAGCAAAAAAGGGAGCAGAGATCTTCTTGGCCATGACTGTCAATGTGGTGAGATAGACGGTGTAATTAGCGCTTAGTGCCAGTATCCAGGCCATATCCACTTACTGGTGGTAGCCCAGTGGGGAGAGAGGAGGATGCTTGCTAAGGGGCCAGAGGCTGACAGAGGAAAGGATGGGAGAGGCAGGAAAAACAGAGGGAGAAAGACAGAGAGTCCAACAATAATGAGAAGCAGCTCTGGGCTTCTGAGTTTTTCCTTCTTTTTCTTTCTTTTTCCTCCGTCCTTCTTTCTTAGCATTGCATCGAGGCCATGGGCCTCCAGTATTGTGATGTCCCTTTTATTGGATGTAAGTGTCTGTTTTGTCTCTGTGGAAAGGCAGAGGGTACTGCCACTGAAAAGCACGCATTGCAAAAGCATGCATTTTCTCATGTATTATGCATGTCCAGTCAGCATATTCATTCCAGATAATGGGAATGCAGCAAAAGCCTTCTCACAAGGAAGCAATGATTTGCATGTGTAGTCAGTGCAGTTTAAGAGATTATGTTCTGCACAGACACACAAAAGCTAACTATGAATGATTCTAATTCAGACAAAGAATAACAGATTTTAAAATATTTTTCTGACATGTCAGGGACTAAGTAGACAAGTATTTTCTGCACCATCAGAAGGATGCATTTGGGAAAATATGCAAAGCAGTAAGGATCAGTTCATTTAATTTAGTAAAACTTTTTACAACTTTGAAATGAATTAGAAACGAAGTAGCGTTTTCCGGCACATAAAGGTGCAGTGTTTAATGACTCTCTTGGTAGTTACTACAGGACTGACATGATAATTCAGTATAATGGAAAGGTCAGCGACGCCCTCCCCTTTTTCTGGGAAAACCATTAGAAGCAGTGAATATAGTGCATGCTGTATGCCTGTGAGATACAGTGATAAGACAAAAACGCATAAGAGATGTACTTGATGTGTGCACAAATAGGTGTGCTTGCACCAAGTGTGCAAGCTGTGGTGTAGTATGTGCAAAAAATGTATAGCTGTTTTTAGGTGTATTGCTGTTGATGCAAAACTCACATTGTTATTATGTGCCCAGGGGTAGCCTTCAGCCCCAACATATCCATCACAAGCCTTGGGTCTGGATTTACAATGTTAACCTCAGTCTGAGAGTTGGGCTTCCACCGGGCAAGTAGCTCCTGATTTTGGCTGTAACTTATGGCTTGTGGTGCTATTTGGTATAAGATTTATGACCGTCCTCTCAGCAGTACTTCAATACTTAAGACTGATGAAAATCTGTGATCAATAAGCTAAACAAAAACACATAAACACTCAAGACCTGCAAAATTTTGAAATCATTAGTATATAAAAAAAACAAAAGACCCATGGATCAATTGTTTCAGCTTTCAATCTATAAATCAAGCATTAAATATTTAAACCAGAGAACAAAAACACTCCTTTAGCAAACTGTTAGAGCATGATGTATTAGATGGGGTTTAAAATACAGAAAAAGTTTATATTTTCAATAAGATGTTTAGGAAATGACTTGAAAGAAAAATTAAAGTACTCTGAGACTGAAACAACTAAAACACATCAAGGAGGGAATCTTCCCACCAAAGCCGACTATTCAAATTGATCACTGTGCTGCTTGTGTAGGAAGGGGAAGATTAATTGAATCAACAAATCACAGCTGATGGAGGACTGCAGGAGTCACAGGTGCTAAATCAGCACTGTTGAAGATTCATAACTAGACTACAATCTAATTCCTATGGCCCAGAAATGTGTCAGAGGTCTATGGAAAAGACCTCAAAATACAAAATACCGTAATATAACAACAACAACAACAACAACAACAACAATAATAATAATAATAAAGATAATACCAACAACAAGGAGAATAGTAAAAACAGAAAACTATAGTTATATTATAATTTAAATTAAAGGTTGATACCGTGACTTTCCGTTTTCATGAATGCATAATTATGTTTTTAAAAACTACAGGATTAATTCTTGTGATCAGTCATTTAGGAACAATAATTTCACTAAAAATAAAAAAGACATATTTACAGCTCTGGTTTGTAGAATGTATATATTTCTCTACAAAGCAGCTGAAATACATTAGCAGCATATCTATCTAATAAATGTATGCTAATTACATTACATAGCTTTTCTTTATCTAAAAGTTCACTGTCTACTTTCACTGACAGATTGGACATTTAGTTGTTAAATTATACAGGGGAGTTTTTTCCTATTATGCTATTAAAAAGTTCAATTCAGAGCTTTGATGAAAATAACATTAGCGAAAAGATTTGTGTAAGATTGGAAATTTATTCAGAAAAATCTGACATTTGTGTAGTATTAGTATATTTTTATATAGTTCTTTTTAAGAACAAAAGTCACAAAGTACAGGGGAAATATAATATAGGACAAAACTATTAAAACAGATACACTGAAATAAAAGAAAGATTTTAATCTGCTTTTTAAGGGTATCAACAAGTCAGTATCAGTCTGATACTGACTGATAGATGTTAAGTCCCATGAATGTCCAACAATCTGAGAGCACTACCTAAAAAGCACAGTCTTGTTCTGTCCTCAATTTGAACCGAGGTATCACCGACTAACACTGATCAGCTGACCTAGTCATTAATATGGGGAGGAATCAAACCATGAAGACAGAAAAAAGAGTGGACCTCCTTTCAAATCCCAGTTTCAGACTTTCTGAAACACATAAATCAGCAATCAGACCTACATGGATGGATACAAAGCAATTTGCACTATTTTTCAAATTCTGCCCTGACAGCCACACTGTGCTTCATAACTTTAAAATGTATTAGTTTTTGAAACATTTAGGCTACAATGTCAGAATAAAGACATTTTGTTCAAAACATTTTCTCTATCTTGATGCAATTCCATCCTGATGGTCAAAGTGCATAAATAGAGCTCAAGAAAGGAAGCCTGAAAAAATAAAATAACCCCAAATATCAAGGTGACAAAAATCATATTTATGATAGTTATCCACGTGTGTCAAATTACAAATTAGTAAAGGTAAGGGAGTTCTACATTTTGAACAAATTTGGACAAGTGCAAAAATTTGTGCTTCTTACTAGTCATATAAATAAAAAACAATGCTTACATATAAAATGCCTGAAAGCATCTAAATGTGGACTCCCAAAAACCAGAAGTTCTAGTTAGACTAATTTACACATGGTAGGAAATTAACAGCAGCTAAAACAAACAGTACAAGATCAAATCCCCCACCATGTGGCCATTGGTTAGAGGGGGAATTTGTGCTCTCTCTCGGCTCGTTATGGCTATAATTAATTAGTTGCTTCTGGAGATACTACGAAATACACTGAAATTAATCTTTCCTTCTCTCATTCCTCAAGGAAAAAGCACATTTCTCTCAGGTAATGTCCCACACTTGACCACAAAACATTAAAAGAGTGAGCTCAAGTTCACTTTAGTAGCCACAGGACAATTTTTGCATTAGTTCTCAGTGACAACTCTGCTATTATCACGGCTATCGAAAGCTCAGGAACCTCTTTTTTTAATACAAAGAGAAAGCCCTCAGAATGACATTAAGTTCTTCACATCAAAGAAACAGAGTAAATGGTTTTCTGAGAGATTTTCTCTGTGGAAAAGGAGGAGAAGAGGCTGATAAAGTATGACAGAACTGTATCGCAGACACTGAGATTGTGATATCGACCTAATAAAGTACAAAGAGCCTCCTCATGCTCACTGTGCTTCTCTTTTCTGTCTTTCCTTTCACTTCTGACTCCTTCATTTGTGTTCCACTCCCTCTGTCTCCTTTAAGACCTGATTTAGCACCCCCTAGGAGGCTTGAAAAAAAATCTAAAAGTACACTAATTTATCCCAGTGAAGGGTTTTCAAACTTAGCTCATCCATTGTGAACTGACACTTTTCCAAGGACGGAAAGGAAAGATTGAGATAGATGGGTAAAAAGTTTTTTTTTTTTAAAGAAATAAACAGATTAATTGGTATAAGTAAAAGGGAGCAATACCAATGAATGCCGGTGACTCACATAGTTAAGTAGAAGAACAGAGAAAGGACAAGCAGGTGATAAATACAGTAGGATACTACTGCAGTGCCCTGAAAAGCTTTTTTATGCACTTTTACTCATTTCTGCAGAGCTCCAAAGGCCATGAAAACAATAGACTGGCCCAGTGGAGCTATAACAAATGCAAACTCACGTCAAAATCAGGCTTTACCTATTGTGTAACTTTCTGCAAAGTCGTAAATTAAGAAAAAGGAAAGCATTTTTTTTTGCTGTGATATATTTGAATGGACCTAAAGAAAAAGGGGCTAATATTAAACATATCTATCTATCTATCTATCTATCTATCTATGTTATTTTGTCAGTTAAAGCTTGTCCCTAGGGTTGGACCTTCTTTGGCTTGCATTATATTCAGTAAAGTGCTGGAAACATTGCTCAGTCCATATTGACACATGATAGCATTGCACAGTTGCTGCAAATTGGTCAGCTGCATATCAATAATACGAATTTCTTGTCCCTCCATATTCCAAAGGTGATCTATTGGATTGGGAGTTGTTGACTGTGGAGGCCATTTGAGTCCAGTGAACTCATTGACATGTTTAAGAAAACAGATGATTTTGAGATGACCTGGCCTTTGCGACATGATTGTTATTGTGCATGTAATGGGTGGTCATAAATGGATGGACATGGTCAGCGACAGTTTAAATGATGGTACTAAGAGATACAAATATTAAAATATCACTCACACATTACACCACTGTCAGCAGCCTCAGCCATTGATATAAGGCAGAATCGATCGGTGCTTTCATATTGTGCTTGTCAAATTCTGACCATACGGTTGTAACATTGCAGCAGAAACTGAAACTCACATGACAGGGCAACGGTCTTCCTTTCTTCTTTTTTTCAGTTTTGGTGAGCCAAATTGTAGCCTCAGTTTACTGTTCTTCTCTGACTGGTGTGGTCTTCTGCTGCTGTAGCCAATCTGTTTCGCAGTTCACTGCGTTGTGCATTCAGTGATGCTCTTCTGCATGTTTTAGTTGTGCTTATTTGAGCTACTGTTGCCTTCAATTTTTGGATTAGGATTCAACTTTATTGTCATTACAGATGTATAAATACAGGGTAACGAAATACAGTTTGCATCTAATCAGAAGTGCAAGAGCAGTAAGTGCAATAAGAGCAATTATATACAGATAAGTTAGGTAGAGATCAAATATACAGATGTACTACGGGCAAATGTACAGCTATACTGATATATACCGATAAGGGCAGAATAACCATAGGAATAGTTATGTATAGATTATGTACAGAGACCCAATATACAGATAAACTACAGACATATGTACAGATGTACTGTTGTATACATATGTACAGATATACAGATGATCTACAGAGTCCTATGAGAATATCGATAGTAGTGGAAGCATAGCGATCTGAACAGACTAGAACAGTGAACAGTGCACGCACTATAACAGAAACTATGCTATGTCAATGTCCTCAATCTATAGCAGTAACCAATGTGAGCATATGGTGAATGTTGAGAATGAATGAAAGTCATGATTATTGTCATTGGGAGGGATGAGGGTTGTGGATGGAAAGTGAATGTGGATGGAAAGGTTGAGCGGGGGACTGAGTTCAGTAGGGTGACAGCTGTGGGGAAGAAGCCGGTTTTAGTATGAGGCGTCTTCCGTAGGGGAGGAGAGGAGTCCCTGAAAATGATGCATGCTCGGCGTAGACGTCCCCTGTTGTGGACATCCTCAATGGCAGGAAGTTGAGTCCCTGTGATGCATTGGGCGGTTTTCACCACCCACTGCAGTGCCTTGCGGTCAGCAACAGAGCAATTCCCATACCATACTGTGACTGTCAGGATGCTCTCTATCGCACAGCGGTAGAAGTTACCCAGTATGTCAGTAGACAAGTGGTTCTTCTTCAGTGTCCTCAAGAAAAAGAGGTGCTGATGGGCCTTCTTGAGGTGCTGATGGGCCTGGAGATGTTAGTTGACCAGGACAGATTCTCAGAGATATGGGTCCCCAAGAACTTGTAGCTGGAGACCCTTTCAACAGCTGTACCATTTATGTAGATGGGGGCATGGGTGTCTCTCTTCTCTCTCCTGAAGTACATAATGAGCTATTTGGTTTTGCTGCTATTCAGGGTCAGGTTACTGTCAGCGCACCACATAGCTAGGTGCTTTACCTCTTCCCTGTAGCCAGACTTGTCGTTATCACTGATAAGACCAATCACTGTGGTGTCATCCGCAAACTAAATGATGGAGTTGGATCCATACCCAGGTCTGCAGCCATGGGTGTAAAGGGAGTTGAAGAACAGGCTTAGCACGCAGCCGTGTGGAGTGCCAGTTTTGAGTGTGATTTTTCCTCTGATTTTTCCTCTCGCATCAACAAAGCATTTTCACACAGAGAACTGTTCTGGATATTTCCCCTTTTTAGACCAGTCTCTGTCTATGATTAGCTATTTATCTTGAACAATTATACCAAATAGGGCAGCTGCTGGAGTGTATGCTGAATGTGTTTTCAAAAATAAAACATGTCCAGCATAGAGTTTTTATTTGGAACAAGCATAAATAGCAGTTAAGTTTGTGCCAGTTGTAAAGGCTGATTAAGGGAAATTTAGTTGGTGGTTTTGTAATGAACAACGTCAAACTATGAATTAGATCCGTGTTGTCACGGCTGAGGAAAAGTCATCTGTGTGGTGTGGGGGAAGGATGGACCCAAAATGCAGGCACTTGTGGAATGCAGGTGAGTGGTTTATTGATAGCGAAGTGGGAAGACGGGATGAGAGCAGACAGAGACGTGGCAAAGACAACACCATTCAACGCAGACGACCCAGCAAGGGGCAAAGGCAAACACAGGGCTAAAATAACTGGGAATAACAGGGAATGAGACAGGAGGGAGACACAGCTGGGAGAAATCAAAGCTAACGAGACCATGAAGCAAAACTAGAAACATTGACCTTCAAAGTAAAACAGGAAATATAACACAGACGCGGACTTGACACAGAGCCAGAGACCTGACTGACCAGTGAGACAGAGGGAACGTGAAGCACAGAAGGGTACAGAAAAAGAGGACTTGGGAACAAAACCCAAGAACTAGAAATATCTTAATAAGAATTAGAACTGAAACAATGATAAACATAATCAAAACAAAACCACTTCGTCATAGACTCGGGACCATGACACTTGTCCTGATTTTATGTATAGATTACAAGTATATATGTTTAAAGTGTAGCATTTTTCATTAAACTCTAGATTCTTCAGGGTTGCATGTAACATATTAAATATGTCCAATAAACAGGATGTGATATCCACGTGCCATTTAATTAGTGATTGGTTAGTCCTGTTGTCTCATACAGAAAGGTGAAAGGTACAGCTAATGAGCTTCCCACTCTCACTCCAGGAGGCATCCGCGGAATGATCAAAGCTCTCGAACTCATGCACACCATGAAAGGATTGACACAGGAGGATGTGCAGAGTAGACGAGAAGAAGAGTGAGAAAAAAGGAAGCAAATTAAAGCGTTGCAGACCACCTTAAAGCACCTGTGGTGAATCAATGCTAGGATTAATGCCATGTTCATGTCATATTGATTAAGTCATAATTACAAACAGTCGAGTGGAAGAATTATTCACCTCTGCCTCTGACTTGTGACTCTGAGTCAGAGGTTTCAGTCATTTCTGACACCGACGATTACAGAAAAGAACTAAAGACATGTCGGCAGACTGGCTGCAAATTTGCCACAGCTGGCAGTTACATCAAATAAAATTCAAAATCTGCAGTGATACAATCCATTCAGCAAATGCAATGGGACATGGTATGTTTGGGTAGCTGTAGAATACGTTAAGTTTTTCTGCATTTCATAGATTACAGTCTAATGAGAAAGGAGTCGACTGCAAGTCTGTGCTGATTTATTCATGTCATGAGACTTTTGCATTGCTGGCTCTAATTTTTACAGCTACAGGCATTACCTCCTGTCACACTTTGCTTGTTGTTTTTACCACCCATGTAACACTTACAGAAGCAAATGGGGTAAGGTTTAATCTGCATTAGCACTGTTCTGAGGATAATTAATCATACAGGTGTTTTTAAATGCTTCTTCGTTTTTTGGTTTGGCATATCTAAATATGGATTTGGTATGATGACTTGTCCTACTCCTAAAAGTACAAGCCACGTCACGCCCGGATACAAGGACAGGTTGCACTGCTGATATTGGCCTTTTTCAGAGGTTAGAGCATGACAGGACCTGGAAGACTCTGCATCCTGGCGATGACATGAAATATTTGCCATGACACTCTCTTGAGAGGGGGTGGAGCATTCCATAAAAAATTCTGCTGACACAAGCAGATGTCAACTTGTATAACGTAGCAGACATCAGCAGCTTCATTTTCCATTGGATAGTATTCCTGTGTCACCTGTTTTGTTGTTCTACTTGGTTCTTCACTTTCCCTTCCTCCTTCCTTTGCTTTCCTTTTATCCAAAGGAAAGAAGTGGAACCCTCACCTGAGAGTTTTAATCTAAGATATTTTCCATACTTAAGCATGTCATGTCATTCTTTATTCTTTTTTGATGACAAAAGTGTTTTTGACACTGTATGAGGATAGACACAAAATCACAACAACAGTCGCCTCAAGGCGCTTTACATTGTAAGGTAGACCCTACAATAATACATACAGTGAAAAACCCAACAATCATATAACCCCCTATGAGCAAGCACTTTGGCGACAGTGGAAAGGAAAAACTCCCTTTTAACAGGAAGAAACCTCCGGCAGAACCAGGCTCAGGGAGGGGCGGCCATCTGCTGACATGATATGGACATTATTTTTATTTTTATTGCACAAAAGGATGAGAGTGTGATGTTAAAGTGCAAAAACAGCTTTATTGTGCTAACACAACATCGGCTTGTTGCGGAAATTTGCACAGACACCAAACTTGTCAGTGGCCCAGTGATTTGTTTATTTTGGGTTAACTTATACTCTTTGAATTATGGGTTTCTGTTTTGTATTATATTTACTATTCCTGGTTTCTAGGTTTCTGTTCTCTGACAAAAACTATGTACCACATCTAGTTACTTTTGTCTTTGTGCTTCATGTTCCCTCTGTTCCAGTCTGTCATGTTTCCACGTCTCAGTGTCTAGTCTGCGTCTTTGTGAACTGTCTCGTGTTTCCTGTTTTACTTTGGTAGTCCTTGTCCTATGTTAATGTTTTCAGATTTGCTTCCCCTTTGATTGCTCCCATCTGTGCTCTCCTCCTGTGTCTTATTCCCTCATTATCCCTCTGTATATTTAAGCCTTGTGTTTTCCTCATTCTGTGTCACCCTTGATATGCTGTGTGTTGTCTCTGTTATCACAGTTTTCTAGTGTTTCCTGTTCCTAGTGTTAGAGCTTAGTTTCCATGTTCAGGGTTTTTGTTTGTGTTTCATGAGTTTATTTAAACAGAGTGTTTATCCCAGCAATAAAGCTGCATTTTTTAAGTTACGTCTCCATGTTCAAGTCCTGCATTTGGGTCCGTCCTCCTGCCTGCCACACAGCGAACTATGACAATACTAACACAAAGCTGGTGAAGAACTCAGAATGAAACTACTGTATGCCAATCCCAGTCGAGGAGACATTCAGCATTTAATAATGGCGGCAATAAGCAATCAGTCTTATAGCACTGTAGCCTCCATTTCTACCTGCATATGTTTGTCCTGTAGAATAACAAAGGAGATTGAGTTGAAGGCTCTTTGAACTTTTCAGCTTTGCTTTGTGTTCATACTTAAACAATAAAAAATAAGATTACATATGTACCCTCATTATAATGGAAATTTGTGTCAGTGTGTGGGACTGTGGACTGTTTGTACTTTTAACTATGTGATAATGCATTTCAGGACATGTTATGGAGAAATGTGACAGTTATTTAACAAGTAGTATAAAAAGTGCTTTTCTGGGGAGCAATTAAGTAATAGGATGTATTACTAAAAAAGTACAAGTATGTGTAATGTACTTTACTTTTTCTGAATAATGACTCTTGCCAGTTCAACTCTTTACCTACAGTGAAGTGAGGATTTTGTTGCTTTGAACCCCCACGCTATGATCAAACCCAACACTATTCTCCTTTTTCTAAATGACTTATTGCACTCACTAAGCTTTCTGCAGGGACAAGAAACTGATGTACTTTTACTGCACCATGGGACCACAGCTTCTAGTTTTTGCTTCTGTGCTTCTGCAATTAAATGCCTGAAAACTGATCATTAATGGACCATAAAAGCACAATTATTCATGAGCATGTTTTCCTGCAGTTATAAAGCCTCAATATTCCATTGAGCAGTTGATAAATTGAAGTTTGCTCCTTTAAAAATGTGGAGCTACCTGCTGTGAATATGAGAAGTATTTGAAAACAGAAACACTTGACTCATTTAAATATTGCTAGTAAATAATGCATAATTTTCTATTTATTTTTCAATATCTTCCTTTTGTTTTCTTGGTTATTTATAGGAAAAAAATATAAAAGCACGGTGATATAAACATTTTCTCCCCTTGAAGCAATAAACTGTCAGAATGATTTATTCTTATGAGTAAAAGCCATGAATCAGTAATTCAACGATATTCATAACCTTTTCAGACTAGCATAACCTTCCTTTAACTTATCTTATTTAGTTAGATAATTAAAATGATCCTCACATCAGTTACTATTAAATGAGTTTACACTTACATAGTCATGTAAATAAAATATTCTGCGCTACAAGTAGTCTAGTCAGTGTTGACCTTGCATGGTCTCAGCGACTGTTGCTGTCTGAGGAGGTTCATTTAAACATAATGTTTAGATTTTTTTTTCGGTGGGGGGGGACAGGAAGTGTTACTGCTGTCCTTATTTGCTCCCAAATCCCATTTTAATGATCCCGTTTGCATTGTTACCACATAAAGAAGACTGTGAGGTGAATCATTTGGAATTTCAAAGTGATCACTGTGTACAAAACAAAAACAATGTGCATGCAGGCGCACAGTCGAACCAGACATGCACACATACATGTAGCAATATGGAAATTAGACTTTTAAATATAAGGCGATGCTCATACTCCCAGCAGGAGCAGCAAGCTTCCAGCTTTGTCCTTTCTCAGCACACATCATTAATAACCTCAGAAGAGGAGAGAACAGCCATTACCCCTTTTGATTTATTGCACGGTCTCGGTACTTAAGAGCGGATCCAGGGGTTCGCAACACAGGCCCGACCAGCAGTGAGTAAACCAAAGTCCCCATAGTGCAAAGTCAAGGTTTGTTTTCAGAGAGGTCATCTCATTCTGGACCAGGAGATGGACAGGGACACAAACAGAAAGTGGTGGGGGGAGAGTGGAGGGGTGCAGCATGACATAACAACTGGCTGTTTTACTTTTGGCTCCTGAGAGGTGTTTGCCCCTCCCTCCCTCTTCTGTCTCTTTTGGTTCTATTTCTAGAGCACTATGCCTGTGACTGGATCAATATATACCCCAAGCAGAATAAAAGTACTGAGAATCTACGCCTATTACTGCAGTGCAGAGGGGGGGTGAAAGGTGTGCAAAGTCCAATCCATAGTGTACTGGGACATATTGTTTCAAACTGTTGATGTTTCCAAGTTTGAGAGAGTGAATCAGGCAGGTGTTTTAATGTTAACGAATGAGAATTCTGTTTGTTCTCTTCTTAACTCTAAAGTTTATTTTATTTCAGACAGTAAGGGTAATATGTAAGTGACAGGCTTCCTGAGGAATAAATAAAGATAATGGAGAGGTTTCTTTTTTGACACCGAGCAGTCACAACGTAATCTGAACAGCAGCACTGGCTCAGACTCAGCCTCGATATGCACATAGAGGCGAGAGTAGAGGATATCTGTCATGTTCTCACTGAGAACCTAGATAGCCTGTCAGCTATCTTCCCTGTATAGGTTTCTGAAGCTTAGATTCAAAAACAGAGGGAGCAAGTGAGACGGACAGATATACAGAGAGATGGAAACAGAGATACGAAAGCAAAGACAGGCACCGAAGGGTATGAGCAGAACAAAAAAGGGAATCAAATCCTTTTTAAAAAGTTCTGAGTCATGCAAGAATGTGTAGATAAAGCTAGTTCAAGCATCAGCACAAGTACAAAGTTACAGTAGAAGTTTTTGTTGAAGCAGCACATCCTTATTGGGCTTGGGTAGAAAGACAAGATAACCCCTGATCACATCAAGTTTTGGTGGTTCTGGTAGAATTTAGAGCTGAACAGAAAATCAGATTGAACTCTCTTATCAAACCATATCCTTTATTCACACATCAATCTGGAAGCTTGCATTAAAAACTGACTTACATTATTATATTCATGACAAGAGTCCATCCAATCAGGCTTGGGGAGCCAGTTTTTAATCTTCCACAGTTTCATATTTTTTAGATCTAGTTTTTATTCGGATCAGTAAAAATGTGTTTCATTACCCTGCCTCGTTCAGGGAAAACACCTGCAAACCAGAAACCATTTAATGATTACTCAAACAAACAATTTTTCTGGCATATAATTAGGCATGCTGTAAATAGAAACACTCCATCTCTCTTAAGCTGCTGACATGAACTATAGCTGCAAAACAACATAAAAAGCTACTCATTTCAAAGCACTGCAAATCCCTGCTATGATATGTTAATAATATTTAATAAAATATTTAATAACTTCATTATAAATCTATATGCAAAGCTTTTTTCTTAGATTTATTTATTTATTTTTTATGAATTTTTTGTTGTACTTTTAAATTGCAGATTAGTTTATGGTATAACTAATCTGGATTTATTGTAGATTTTTCAAAAAGGTAGGTTGATCAAAATATAATACCTTCTACAAATAAACAAAAATAAAAATACTCTATTGGTAATCCTGTGTATTAACTCCACATTTATGTCTTTATATCATCTTTTGTCTTCTAGTAAAAACTGAAGTACTTGTGGGCCACTGGACAGAACTTAATAAATGGCATTATAAGGTTTGTGTTTAGATTTCACTGTGTTTGGTAAGCCATTCACGTTTAAGTGAGCCAATTAAAAGTGATATATTATTTTTAAATGAGCCATGAAATGCTCCCTTGCTCCCATATTCCACTTCAGTTATAAATTTTTTATACTGTAGAAGAAAAAAATCAAAACAGGTATGTGCCGCTGTGAGTTTAACAAAGGAAAAGACATTATATTTAAAATAACTATGATACTATAATATATTACAAATCACAAGGGAATCCATTTTTCTATCCTTAATAACTGGCTTTATATTAAAAAGAGTTTAAGTGGATCTCAAGTGACAATCTCTAAAACCATATTTAATCCTTGATGTTGTTGCTAAATACTTCCCAATTAAAGGAATATTCTTCCACAAGAAAACAGGCTTCTCATGTCACACCAATGTAAAACGAAAAATAGATTACACGTCAGCGTTTTTGTCACATCATACTTTACTACAAAGTTTGCAGAAATGTCAGTTTTTCTCATTGCGGTGACATTCAGTTTTATAGCCACACTGCAGAAATTGACTTAATTCGGTATTTTATCTACATGGACTCAAGAATAGATGAGTATGTGAGATAAATAAAAGGAATTAAGACCTTAGCTTTATATCAATCACAAATCATAATTACTGACTCAAGGCTCAGGGTGTATTGAAATAATTGCATGTTATGTGCCGTTATTAAGCTAAGCTTTAATTGCATGTCTTCCTTAGCATCCCTGCTACTTGAAAGCTACAAAAGATTTTACTGAAAGTAACAGTTTCAAGAAAAAAAAAAAGAAAATATGTAGGAAATCTTGAGCTAAGAATTTCCTGTAAAACTGAAGGTTTTCCCCTAAATGACAGTTCTTTGTTGCAGAAAACCACAATTACCACATAATTAGCGATTGATATATTAGCATGTATGGTGTGGCAGGTTTTAAGGATCATTATCCCTCTTTATAGATCCACAGCTTACTTTATGGGTCTTGTTGGCAGAATGCTTTCTATGAGGGTGATTTTTCAAAGGCCTTATCAATATCCAATGGCAGCTTAAGCTTCGAGGGGATTGTGGTGAGTGATGAGTGCAGCACTGTCATCATGCAGGGAAAGGCCAATGGAAAAAGAGTCCCCCGCCTACTCCTGCATTGCATATATGATTGCAGATATGCAATGGGAAGAAAGATGTGGTATTAAATGATATTTGACAACAAGAATAGGAATTCTCAGCCTCTAAGGCAACTAACAGTAGCATAAATACTGCAATTTGTAGCCTGATAGATTTTCATGGACAACGAGTGCATATGAGGTTGAAGGAGTCAAGGTTCCCCAGAGGGGGATGGGGGTGCTGGATAGTAATGTGGAAACGGACGTAATTAATCTCCAGATGAGTGAGGGGGCACTGGACAGCCAAGTGTCTATATCATGCTTCTGTATACCAGGGTGTTTCTTGATGGCCCCCACACCTTCCTCACTTCAGGCCCCTGGGGCCATCCTTCATTCTTATTTATGAGCTTCCACACGGCCACTCAGCTCTGCTGTACCACCTCTGCATCGATCTCTCAAGGTCGACAAGGAGCTAAGCTGCTTCTGGTGAGCTGTATACACAAACAGCTATAAGAGAAGGGATTTGTGCATGTGTGCAGAGACTGGGAGTATTTCTGCTTGTCCTGCTTAGAGGGGGGCATACCATTGGGCATTCCAGATGATCTGATGCAGAACCATAATAGGACTGGGTTTTCTTCCTGGAAACACTGGCACACCTTGCTAAACTGTAAGGAGACTTCTTTGAAGGGTTGTCCAAGAGAGGGAGCACAGTTAATAAACCCAGTAAAACAATGTGCTCTATGGAAAGTGACATAGGGGTAACATCAAAATTAGATGATCCTCTGAAAGTAAATTATGCTGTTGGTAGACTGAATAGCATTATAAATTCCAGTGCATTATAACTCCAGATGCCAGATTTGATATCTAAATGATACATAAGATGGGTGCAATTAAGTCAGGTGGCATCCTGAAATGAGAGGGTGGTGGAATGTTTATGACAGAAAATTAGTGAGGGAAAAGCCCAACAGCCTTTGCCTATTCCCACTCATGCCTTTCTAAATCTTCCAACTCTATTTTCCATATGTAAAAACTGCAGCCTCAAGGTTGTTATGTCTCTTTGTAGCTCAAGTGACTAATATTCTGAAACTTGGTGCTTCTAAACACTTACCACACATGCCCGCCTGGTACATTGTGACTTAGGCAGCAAAGTTTTCAGTTGAGCTGTGAGCAAAAGTCTGCAGAGTCATCGCGGCTCTAATAGAACTTTGTGGCCTTTGTGCATAAGTGAGCTGCTCATGTCAGAGGTTAGCAGGGAGAGCAGGCGGATTCAAAATGGGGGACAATGTCATGATGTATTCCGCTTCAAGCTTCGGGTAAGGGACTTCCTCTGCTCCCCTGAGGGCTGGACAGGCACTGGGTGGGTGAATGACACAGAGCTCATAAACCCCCTGTAGTCTAAGGCGCTTCATTTCACCATCTTACTCATGATGCTCTGGAGCATCTCCTATGACTGTCAATCTGTGAGTCAACCTGGCGATGTCTCCAGCTTTGACTTTCATAAAGAGACATTATTATCGCTTTATTTCTTATGCAGCCCCAATTTTAGATGGCTTAAGGTATAGCTGCAATAACAGTGTC
The DNA here is from genome assembly GCA_015108175.1 of Pelvicachromis taeniatus. NCBI lineage: Eukaryota > Metazoa > Chordata > Actinopteri > Cichliformes > Cichlidae > Pelvicachromis > Pelvicachromis taeniatus. The sequence continues at coordinate 26,446 of VURO01018001.1, forward strand.
TTACATAAGGATTGTTGTGAATGAAAAAATGATGACAAAATAATATATAATCTCAGTACTGTATATGCCTGACTTTCCTCACTATTCACTTACATGTTCTTAGTATCCTGTAAGATTCTTGTTCATTTACTGTAGCCATTTCCATCTTCTCCCCATGTTGCCCACTTCTTTGATTTATGATACTTCTCAGCTGCTGTTGATGTCTCAATAGAAAAATATAAATTTGGCTATTACTCTTCAATCTTGCCTGTGTGGAACTGAATTATATTGTATTATATAGACACTGCACAGCTTCTAGTTTATTACTGCCCTCCAATACTATTCCCTCCTGGTTTGAACAGCTGTAAAACACCCTGTTTTATGTATGTATGTGATTTTTGCTAAATGTTTCCTAGTGTGTGTTTAGACCCAAAAGCAGCGACTTTTAACTAAGACTTTCATCACGGCACTGTATGCGTTATTTAGGAAAACTCAGTAATATGCGTGCCAACAATACCAACAACAGAATTCACAAAATGGAAGCTTGTAATTGCCATCCACATTTTAGAATTTTCACGATCTACTCTGCATTTTCCTTCACATATCCATGTCTGTTCCCTGATGCAAGAACATGACATGTCATGAAGGCTTTTAAAAATGTTTGTGCTGCTCTGATATTGTTGTCATAGTGAGCCTAATTAACTGCAGCTAATTTAAATCATTTCATACAATTGCCTCTCTGTCCTGGTTCACAATATATGAGGTAGAAAAAACAGTAAATAGTACCCGAAAAAGAATTACAAACAAACATGTGAGTTAAATCATCCAGTCTTTTTGCCTGGCACCACAGTGCCAATGGGGTATTGCTAATGATGCTGCTATTGCTTTAACTCCATTTGCAATGGGGAAACTATCTATCAGGCACACAAGCACAAATACCATTAGGGCATGATTTATGAGAAAAATTGCATGGAAGAGCTCTGACAAGTGAGGAATGTGAATTAAAAAGCGTGCATGCCATTTCACATTTTTTGTGCCTCATTTTGGGAACTGTATCACTGAACACTGTAAACTCCCCATCTTCAATTGTAAATGGTGGCATAATATTTTTAAAACAACCTAGATAGAGAGCGGTATACAGTTGCTAAATGTAAAAAAAACCAAACAAACTAAAAACCCACTGCTAATGACATAGTGGGTCTCTTTGCCCTCAGTTTTATCCTATGTAACAGAAAATCACGATCTACTGGATTTAGATCATGCGACTGGCTTGGCCATTACAGAATATCACATTTTTTGGCTTTCCTGGTATGTTTTGCATCATTATCCTTTTGCATTATGAAGCACCAGCCAATCCGTTTTGCACCATGTGGTTGAATCTGAGCAGAGCATATGGCCCTGTGCACTTCAGAATTCACTCTTCTGCTTCTATCAACAGTCACATCATCTGAACTCAGTTCCGCTGGCAGCCATATATGCCCCTGCCATGACACTACCTATTGCTTCCACCATGTTTGACAGACGATGTGGTATGCTTCGGCTGATGAGCTGCTTCTTTTCTTCTCCATACTTTTCATTTTACTTTTTCTCTTTGTTCTGATAGGAGCTGGTTTCATCTGTCCAAAGTTTGCTTCTTGTTTTGTTTTTTTCATTTTTCTAGAACTGTGCAAGCTCTTTTAGGCAGTCTTGATCTTGGGTATAACCAGGAGTTTGCAGCTTGTAGTAAATCCTCTGTATTTACATTAATGAAACAATGCTTTAATTGTAGACTTTGACAATGATACACCTAACTTCTTGAAAAAGTTCTTGATTTGGTTAGTTGTTGTGAAGGGTTTTTCTTAATCATTTGGGATCATAAACTTTAGTTGTTTCTGTGGTCTTTCAGACCTTTTGGTGTTGCTGAGCTGATATGCAGATATCTGTCATGCAGATATTTGAAAATGGCAAAAAATGTGTCACTGTACAAAAACTTATGGACCTAAGTGTAGCTTCAAACTGGACTCCAAATAGACTTCAGGCGCTATGTATCATTTTCCAGAACTGCCATTTGGTTCAGCGCTTTGTCTTAGGCTGGCAAATTAAGACCTTCAGGGGACACATTGTGAAATACATGACTCCATCCTGTCCATTCAGACATAATACTGTCCATGCACGCATGTATTTAGTTACCCCGATATCACCTCTAAGCAGTATTTGACCGGATCACAATATACAAGCAATGAAAACTGGCTTATGGAACCAATATTGCCAGCACATTGCATAGTGAAACGGCTAAGCACCAAGCTTGAAAAGAGCTTTGTGAGGGAAATTGAAGAATGCTGAGAATAAATGTTTGCTCTATAGGATGTGTTGCCCACAGTGTGCTGTGTTGGTGAATAAATGATGAAGAGGAAGAAGGCCCTGTCCTGCTGAGCTTGTCAGCTTTGGACAGCTTTGTGTGTATGTGTGTGTATGCAAAGCTGACAGGATAGCTGAACGTGGCCCAGTTACATTTGTATACAGGCATGTTTCATTGTCAACATTTGATAAGAACTGAAAAATGTCTTATTATGTTTATAAAGAGCAATAACTTAAACATTAATCAGATGTTACTTTGACTTTCCTTTCATTTTATTTAGAAGATAATATGTATATCATGTTCACAGTTTTTTGCTGTTCTTTGATATGTTTTTAGTTTCAAAATACTATATGAATCAAAAGTTTAGCTATACTTATTTGAGTACAATTCATGCTGAGCGGAGCATGAATATCCATCCATCCATTTTTTTGTAACTTATCCAGTGCTTCGTCATGGGGTGGCAGTCTAAGCAGAGAAGCCCAGACTGCCTATTCACTAGCCCCACCTCTTACAGCTCATATGGAGGAATTTTCAGATGAGCCAATAGATTGAAAGTATAACAAGATTTAAAACAGCTCCATAAAAGTGCACATGTACTTTAGCACATTACAAAAAACTATACAATAATATAACTATACAAATAATATAAATACACAGCACTGGGTGACACAGACAGACAGCCAGAGAATGATAACATGGACAATTTGAGCACCCACAATTTTAAGTGCAAATTACTTTTTGTATAAGATTGAGTTGAGTATGGTGATAGCTTTAGGGAAGAAGCTATCGCTGAGTCTGTTTGTTCTGGCCTGTATGGATTGGAAGCGCCTGCCAGAGGGCAGTAGGTTAAAAAAATGGTAGCCAGGGTGGGTAATGTCCTTTGAGATGTTTCTGGCCCTGCTGAGACAACTGGAGTCATAGATGGCGGACAAAGAGGGCAGGGGGCAGCCGATGATTTTTTGTGCTGTTTGCCACCCTCTGCAGTCTCTTCCTGTCTGCCTCCATGCAGCCACACTCTTATTGCATAGGTCAGAAGGCTCTCGATGGTGGATCTTTAGAAGTTTCTCAGCAGCGAGGTGTTGCTCCTTCCTGAACACAGGGAAAATCTCTTTCACCCCACAAGGAGTTGCTTAACTACCCCAGTGATCTTGCCCATAGTGATCGGTGGATCTCTGTATTAGAAAATGCTGGGGATTGTGTTTGTTCTTGGATAAATGTGCCTAGGTAGAGCAAAGGATTCTTCTCAAAATGTTGCAGTGTGAAATACTAGCCACAAACCCCCTCACCCCCAAAAATTCTGTTTGCTCCTTTCTGTCACAAAATAGACACAGTGGTTGGTTACTGAAGAGAGTGGTTTTTGAATTCCAAAAGAGGGTTTCCATGAGTAAATCTGGCCCTCTCTTGTTCCCACTGCAGCACATAAAGCAAAGATACTAGAAGTGAAAAGGCTGCTGTCATTTTTTATGGCACCAGCAAGATGATATCACAGATATAAAGGTGGCATGCAACAACCAGCAAAAAAGTTTTGAAAATCTTTTGAACAAAAGGGCACACATCTTTAAGCATATTCATGTTGAGTTATGCGTCACATTCAGGAGGCGAACTGATTTTTCAAGATGTCAAAGACACGATGCACCTACAAGGACCTCCACATACACACATATAGTACATCAAACTGTCAGCGTATGTGTGTTTGTGTGTCTATTCATACTGTGATGAGCCATGGAAGTGTCACCTGCTACTGCATATGGCTGTGTTCCTCTGGTGCTGACAGGGAGCGAGGGGTTATGGGATAGGAGTGGAGACAGCGGTCTTTCAGAATACAGCAGGTGCTGTCAGTCCATTTTATTTCCTGTCTTTTTTCTTCATACTTTTCATTTTCTTGGACACTACACATGCTGTACTCATAGCTATATCAACAAATAACATCAACAATAACAAAAAAAAATCAATCATGAAACCCAGCAAAGTTGAAGGCATTGATATTTTAAACAACTGGAACAAAGATGTATGAGATCAGGGTTTTCACTGCATCCAAACAACATGAAAAATTATCAATAAATTAAAAAGAAATAAAACATATGTTAGCCCTTTTCTCCAGTGAGAACCATCTCAGTTAATGTGACTTTACAAAATACATACTGAACTCTAAATAATACTTAATTCTAAATGAATATAAATTCTAAATAAAGAGAAAATGTTATTTGTGGTAGAATAATTCTATGTGAAATAATAGTAAACAGTTAAAATTAGGCTGACAGCTGCCAGTCAGTATTTCATGCACCACAAAGGATTAGTTTGCACATTAACAAACACATAATTACCCCAACTGCATTTTATTTGGATTCTATGAATATTTAATGACTCACAGTAATGAAATTGTCCAGAAATAAATGTAGCAGCATGGGACTAAATAACTACGTTGAGTAAAACTGTAATTATTAAACTACACAGGCCATCGGCGCAGTGAGACCCTTTTAATGCGAAGAGTGATTAAAATTTTGAAAAAATGATGAGAGAAATAACAATGCAATGACAGTCATCCACAGTGGCAGTTATATACCTCATAAGGCAACATTGCTCAGAGAAGGACCTTTTGGTGACAAGACAATGGTACATCCTTCCACTACAAACACTAAAGCCAATGCGAAACGGTGCTCTTAAATCTCAGACACCATTTAAGTGTCTTTGTTTTTTTGTAAAACCTTGAGAGCAAAGGCATCAATGGAGTTGTTCCCTGATTTTCAGCTAAGCATTTGCATGCATTGTCCTGGAGAGATATTGATCCACAGAGAAACGGAGGGGAAAAATCAATAGCTTTTACATGAATGCCCAACAAGCAGTTTTAACATATGTGACCGCAGTTTATGCCCAAAAAGACCTGCAATTCACATACCTTCAAACATATAATGTATAAATGCATACACTGACAACACCACAAGCTTGGAAAAACACTTGAATAATCACCTATACATGCACGTCTATACACGCAAGACTTAACACACTGAGGTAGTGAAGACAATAGCAATAGCATTTGTTAGAGTCAAAACCTGTAACCGCCTCTAACATCCAATACCCCTCGGGGTGAGATGTTGGGACAAGCTAGTCATACTTCTCTGGAGAGATTTAAGAGGTCTCTGAATTAAAGCCAGAGATTTTATTTCACTGGTGAATCAGGGCTGACAGAGGCTTAGGTTCCCAGTGACACTCGCATTAAAACCATAAAAATGCATATCTGTTTCTGTCTTTCCCCACCTACTGTCTTCTTTCTGGCTTCCTTCCTGTTAATCTCTCCTTTTCTCCTCTCAGTGAACAGAAAGACATGCAGAGCAGTCATAGTCCTGTGACAGATTGGGCCTAAATGACCTGTCATTAAATTTGACTGATGGCCTGTCATATAAGAACGATATACAGACAGACAGGCAGACGCCTGAGTGGGCATACAAGAATTCAACCTTGTATGTTTCCATGCAAATACACTACTTTATATAGCTCTTGATGATGAACTACAGATTTTTTTTCGATCCTACAGAACATTAGTGATAATGAGAAGGATTATAGGAGGTACGCAGATGGTTTAAGATTCATTAAAAGGTGTAATCATTGTGCTACGTTCGGGGTACACAAACAATTCTTCAGGTTTGGTAATGTTGGTGTGAGGGCCAGTCCATCATACTGGCAAATCTAAACAAATCATTTTATTTTGAGGATGGATCCTATTGATTTTATTGATCCCCTGATTTACTTATCTTAACCTCTGTGAGATTAAAATGTTTTGTATTTAGTGTAAGGTCTAAACAAGGATTGGATGCATTTTGTACAGAGGGCACAGTGGGCTTTCAAAAATGAATCCAGAAGACTTTGTTCATCTGCTACCAAGAGTCAGCCACTGGTAGATTGATTGGAAGAACGGTAATCCTTTAACTTACCATTTAACAGTTTTATGGGATTAAAAAAAAAGAACATTGTGTAAGCAATGTTTTGATTTGTGAATGCCTACATGTACAAAATAATGGCTTCCCATTATCCTCAGCTACAGTTAGACTTTATCAAAAAATCAGAAGATGCTCTCATATTAAACAAAGAAGGCAAAAATGATTTTGCTAAGCATAATTCAGTTCAAAATACTTCTAAGCACTGCATAAACACAGCCTTACATAGCTACACAATCATAACATCTAATCTAATTTGCCAGACAATCCAGCTGCTGCATTTTGTTTTAAGTTAAAAAAAATGAAGAGGAAGTTACAAATTACCTAATCGGACAGTTTTTGTTTGCTTTTTTAAATCCTATTTTGCCTGCAGCTCGGTGGCAAAGATTTGTGGTGAAAGCATGCACACAGCGAGCAAAGTGACACATCAAACGCTCCTCTGAGTTACAGTAATCACGAGAGAGCTTCAAGTCTGCCAGTGTGATTCAGCGGGTAATTAAGCCTCGCTGGCATGGCAAATGGGTGGACAAACGTTTACTTTTTCCTAATTCGCGTTCTCTTCATCAGCATAAACAGATCAAAGCACATGTTGTGTGTTTATGTGTGTCCTGTCTCATGTGTTTTCCCTCTGTGTGTCTTCATACTACCTTTAGTGTTATTTCAAGAGCATAAAAGTTTTTATCATCCGTAAGTTTAAGGTTGTATGTTTGTGAAACATGTTAGACAGTCCAGTTATGTTGAGCACAGACAAGAACACACAGCTGTCAGTGTTGGTGTCTTGCAGCTGAAACAGAGGCTGTCATTTGGATCCAGCGTCAAAGCAGAGCTGAAGTCAGAGTTGAACCTTAAGGCACAACGAAAATCAAGCAATCCACTTGGTTTTCTGTGTCTTTGCTTCCTTCTTTTCTTTTATCACAAAAAAAATAAACCTGAGATTTATTTAAATTCAGTTTTGTGCCAGTGTCTTGCCACATAACCATATCAAAAATGCAGCCATCTGACAAGGGATGTGACACGGAAAACTGGTAACTGTTTCTGGGGGACTGGAGTTTTTCTTTGGATGACACGTGTCCAGAAAGCCATGACCCCACAGCTGAGTGCTTACAGGCACATTAGTCACTATACGCACACAAAGCCCGCCTTTCCCCTGCTTTGTCAGCTTGGGGAGCTGGATTACGTCACATCTGAATCAGATGATTCTTCTCTGACCTTCTTGCTCAACTAAATCTGATGAACAAAAAGGGCTTAAACAGATATCTGTAAGAGGGATCCAGATTCAGAAATGCATCACCATACGACAACCTGATGTATACTATATAAGTTGTTATGCACTGTAGTTTTTAGTGTATTTGTTTAAAACAAACAGGTTAAATAGACTACCTAGAAAATACAGGGCCCAAAGAATAAAAAACAAGTACATCTGAGCCATTGCAACAGAGGTGTAACCTTTAAATAGAGCTAACTGAATGAACAAGGTAATAAAATAATCCGTTAACACCACACCGTGATCTCACCTCTCCTGGGTTGTGTCTAAAACACCACAGCTGCACATGGTAAGAAACTGACTGAACAAATAAAAAATAAAATAAAATTTTAGGGCTTAAAATAAAAAAGAGAGCCTATTGAGAGCATCGAGGCTGCTGAACCAAAACAGTGGGTAGTAGATATACCTGCCAACAGCAGGTGCAGTGGTCATTCTTTAAAAAATAATGCTATGAACAAGAAAAAAAATTTATCCATCCATCCATTCTCTTATCCAGTGAGGGACAGGAGCTTATCCTAGCTGTTATAGGGCAAAAGGCAGGGTGTGCAGGTTGACAGTCCATCACACAGAGAAACAGACAACAAATCACGCTCACATCCACATCTATGACATATTTGGATTCATGAGTTCACCTGACAAACACGTCTTTGGGAGGATGGCGGAACATCCTGAGAGAAGCCACACAGGCTGAAAGTGAATACTGTATTTTCAGACCATAAGGCGCACCAGATTATAAGGCGCACTGTCGATGAACGGGTCTGTTTTCATACATTATAGTCTGAAAAATATGGAATATTATTCTGTTAAGTAGGGAAAAGCTGTACTGAAGTTTAAAAAAAAAAAAGAATTCATCCACTTATAAGTCACTACACACTACTCTACTCTTCAGCAAACTGAAGGTTGTTTTTAATGTAAAGTGTTCTTGCTGTTTCAGGCTTTAAGATGAGCTGTTACTGGTTGTAAATCCTACTCAATTTAAGACTCGTGAAGTCCATGCTTTCCAGGTTGTAACACCCTCCCTGTGCTCTGAGGCCACGTTAAGAAAACAGATAAAGACATTGTTTCTGACATGGGTTTTAGATAATTACTTTCTTTTATGTTTTATTCTGTTTGAATTACATTTTGTACTACGTACCTTCGCAATGTGAAACACTTTTGTGACCTTTGTCTGTGAAAAGTGCTGTACAAGCTGTACTTAAACCTGCTGACTATTAAGTGTTTCTACAAAGTGCGTGTTGATAAAAGACTCAGATAGTAAAAGAGACGAAACAACTGAGTGGAGATAATAATCAGTTTTGTTCTAAACGCTAAATTGGTGGGTGAGGATGGCAATGGTTTAAAACACTTTAAAATACTAACTTTTAAAGTGGAAATCTAAACGTAGGGGGACAGAGAGTCCTTGAGCAGGTTAACAATCCTGATCTTAATCCAAACATCTAATGAGGGACAATCAGCTTATACTCAAGTCTGCATTACGTGGGCTTATGTAGAAATAACACAGTTTTTAATAATGCAACAGAAACACTGGCTCAGCAAGAATATTTACTGTAACTCATAAACTGTAAACTGTAACTACACTAAGCCAAAGAACTGAATTGGGGAAATTGTAGAGGCCAGTAGAAACACATTTATACTTCTCACTCATAAGTACACCTTGCTGATACCAGTTTAGACCCTTTTTTGCTATCAGAACTGTTATAATTCATTGTGGCAGATATTGAACAATGTGCTGTCATTATTCCTCAGAGATTTTACATATCCAAATTACAGTATTAATTCAACTTCATCCCAAAGGTCCACTATTGTCTTGAGATCCTGTGACTGTCAAGGGCATTTCACTACAGTGAACTCATTGTCATGGTTAAGAAACCAGTTTAAGATGATTTGGTCTTTGTGACATGGTGTGTTAGCATGAAGAAGGCAGCCATCAAAAGATGTTTAAACTTTATATATTTATATGTTTGGACAAATTCTGATCCTACGATTCAAATGTTGCAGAAGAAGTTGACTCATTAGACAAGCTTAATTTTTTTAGTATTGTTCAAACTGTAGCTTCAGTATCTCGTTCTTAGCTGACATGAGTGACATATGATGTGGTCTTCTGCTGCTGTAGCCCATCTGCTTCAAGTTTCAGAGTGCTGTGCATTCGGAGATGCTCTCCTTGCATACTTTGCATACTACCAAGAGCTTATTTGAGTTAGTGTTGCATTCCTATCAGTTTAAAGCAGTCGATGATTCTTCTCTAACCTGTGGTTTCAACAAGGTGTTTTTGACAGTCACTGGAGGTTTCCTATTTCTTCAGACCTTTCTCTGTAAACCCATGAGATGGCTGTGTGGGAAAATCCCAGACCAGCCCCTGTGGCACCAACAGCCATGCTACACTCACGTACATGTCCTTTCTCCCTCAATCTGGTGCTTCGTTTGAACTTCAGCAGGTGGTCTACATGCATTGAGTTTCTGAAGTGTGATTGGTCATGTTAATCAGCTGAACAGGTGTACCTAATATAGTGACTGTTTAGTGAATATACAAAGCAACAGTGCAATTGATAGATTTTCACGTCAAAGGACAAAACCAAGAATTTAATTATTGTTAGGAGTCACCACAGGGGCAATTATTTTACCCCCCAAAACAAAGCAAACATGAAAGTAATCATGGTACTTGTTATGTATAAGGTACAAATGCTCATCATATCAATTTGCAAGAGAAATCTCAGTTTATCTTTTGCAGAAATCTAAGCACGAATTGAAGTGGACACTGGATTTTAATTATTTGCATTAATTTATTGAGTTTACGTTGAGTCTAAGCTTACCTTGAAAAGGAAACTCTTGTACAACATATTTATTTTACTACGTGCTTTCCAAATGCAATTTGGAAATAGGTTCAAACAGTCACATTTTTAAAAAGGTTCTTACACTACAGCCATGTTAAAATGATCAGTTTCAACCACCAACCTAGACATTTGTTTAATGTGACAAAGTGCTGGTGGCTATATCCTCCTAAGAACCGAGGAAAAAAACATATTTCAGTTTAACTCTTTTTGTGATTCCCTGCCTCTCTGGAGCTGAAAGAGGCCACCCAAACGAATGCGATATCATTGGAAAGGCCAGGATGTCCTCTGTTGAGGACATCAGGACTCAATACTGTAGCTCAAATAAGTCAAAAGATATAGCCCCAAAACAAATATCCATTACAGGGGACATAAATGAAGAAGCTCGCTCTCAGGAAGATAGAGACCAGACACCAAAAACATCTTTCAGACATTCAAAATCTTTTTTTTTGAAAACATTTCCTAAGATGAAGTGCTGCTCTTTTTCACAGACAAAGACAGAAACGTATGGCGCAGGTGCAGAGTAAGTGAGCGTCATCACTGTAGCTCGCTTATTATTGGAGGAGCTGAGGGTGTCTCCCAAACAGCTTCTCCCTGTCACAACCACTGAGGCACCTGCTCTGTGGATAATCCACAGGAGCAATGATGATGTCCTTGAATGATTATCATAATGATTCACTAGCTGAAAACACTGACCTTATACTACTTCCAGATACATATACCTCACCTGGTGACCTTCCAGGACAAATGAGTATGTGTTCGTTTTATCTATCCGTGTAAGGCCATTAATCTGCACACTCTTACCCACATTATCATTGTATAACTGTATTGTTTTCTCTGCAGGTCCCTCTCCCCCCATCTGCACTATTAGTTTGTGCGCTGGGAATCCATCAATCTCTGCTTCTTAGCAGTGTAAAAGTTTTCTCACTTCACTACACCTGCTACTTTGATTAGAGGGATGAGGGATGCTCTTCCGTGGCTTATCTATCATGCATGTTTCACACTTTATGTGCCTGGGAAGGTGCCGGATGTGCCAGATGAATATATGGCAGTATGCATTTGCAATTTAAAACATCCATAGAGAGCACAGGAGAATCTTGCCATTTATCTTTTTCTTTTTGCATGCTTGTTTAATTTATGCATGCAGTATAGTTTTAATGTTCACGAACAAGTTGGAACGTGCTATTATACGTAGCGCCCACCTCATTTTTCTTAATTAGAAATAAAACGTGGGTGTCGTAGTGCGAGGCTGTGGATGTTTCATGCATAAATTTCACTGAGGAACTTTATGAATTCTGTCTAATAATCCAAGAGAAATACATTTACAATTCCACCTTACCCTGAAGTTTCCACCTCAGTCCTCTGCACTGCACTGCAGCTACCTGGTTTGAGCTTCATTTTTATTCTTTACATATCTTTTGCAAAGATATGTAAAGAACATTTACCACCACCACAACTACCAATATTTAAATCTGTGAATATCATTGCCTTGTTCACCTTGAGAGGTCTTCCATCCTCCCCCACTCACTTCCTCCTGTTTGAGAGAGTATCTGTTTCATAGCCAGAAACACATAGAAATGCAGCCAGTGAACAGAACTGAAACATCAACACCACCATCCCCCACCTGCCTCTCCCTCCATCCCCTTCATCCTCTTCACAGGGATCTATGCTGTCTAGAAAGATTTGAATGAAGGTCATCTTGCCGCTGACTAAGAGCCAAACGTACTGCTAGTCCTTCTCAGCAATTCAAACACGGGCTCTGTTATCTCTGTTTAAGCTATGTGTACAGCTGTGTGGACAAACAACATCAACGTGACAAGTGCATGCAGGTGGGCACATTTGCATGTACATGCATATAATGCATATATTTACAATGTGTGTCATTGATGTAAATTGCAGGAACCTGCGGATGCACTGGGGCAATTATAATTCGCTGCTTAACAGTTGAAGCCATCAAAAATGTGCTGGTGGCTAAAGAATAGCACTTCAGCTATTGATCAACAGTGAGGCATGCACATTGGTAGGGTGTCTCACATAGGTCCTATAAAAAATGCAAACAACTGAGAAATTAATGAACTAGCACAAAAGTAAAGTTTACCAGTATCAGTGTTGCACAGGCCACATTTTTCCCTTTCAGCACTTACTATAATAGAACTGCATTAAATAAATCTCCACTTAGTAGCACAGTGAATAATTCTTTCATTTCTATGCATTACAGTTTCTGTATGTCCATGCTCCCATGTTTTAGCTGTTGGATATCTTTGCTTTGCCTACTGGAAATAAAAGTAATGGGGCAAGTCAGTCCTAATGAGCCTAAATCCACCAATAAAGAAAATGAGCCTCCAATCAGTCAACCAGACAGTTTTTATTTCACCCTCTCCTTAATGCTCTCATGTAATGTAAGAGAGGACCCCAGGGAGGACTTAGCAGATACAGTGCTCATTGTATGTGTTCATTCACTCTCAGAATCCCTCTCATATTTCATATATTTCCACAGAGCATCAAATGGTACATGTGATCCCAACAGGATGCACTGTAACCCTGTTCTGACACTGCCTTTCTACATGTTCTCTGGCTCCTCCCAAAGGTCTGAGCAATGCAGGCTTGCAAAGTGATTTTCCCTGTCACAATCTGAAAATCGGATACCATCCCACACATTTGTCTTTTTTTTCTCCTTCATGGTTTCCTGGTTTATAAAATGAGCATCTGCTGACACATCAAATAGTCACCAGTGCATAGAAACTGATACCACAATAAAAGCAAAGTATCTGCTTGTTTCTAAACACTTATCAATGAGATGAAATATATACTGACTATAATTACTCCAGCTCTGCTCTTTATCCTCATTTTAGCTTTCACTGTTGCTTGGGCACTCTACAGATGTTTATTTTATGGCCGGTTAAATCATTAAATGATAATAACAAGGTTGTGTATTGACTTGTATTTTGGTAACAGGGTCATATATTGATCGTCCTTTGATTATCATGAGGGTCCTTTCTTGATGGCTTCCAACCAAGATCAATCTACGCCCTTTAAATGGTTCAATAGTACATTGCTTCAGCTCTCTGCACCTGGTCAACAGAGTTGCTGTACCAAAATCAAAAAGGGGATGGGACGTTTAAAAAACAAAACCCCCCAAAAATAGACATTCTGGTCAAAATGCTTGGGTGGGGAAAGGAGTCTAAAATGTTGAGGTGTAATTAACACAATATCTTCAGACATCTATCTAAAGAATCTAAATTCAAACTTGTTTTTAATATTAGGTAAGACAGCCAGGGTAACTCTCACTCAATGTCAATAACACAAGAAAATACAGCAAATACACCAAAATGATAGTATAATTGTACAATCTGTGGTCCAATAAAAATTATCTGTGTGTCTGCGTGTGTGTCACAGAGAGTAAGTGTGCCCTGTATGTCTGCAATGCAGTCTCAGCATCTAGATGAAGTGTCCCTAATAGGATCCCTGTGGGATTCCTCAGCAGCTTTTCACCGCAAACCTGCACACTGTCAGCAGTCAGAGCGGACAGAGCCGGAGCTTAAAATTAAATAAGGGGACATACTAGTCTCTCTCTTTTTCCCTCCTCCCCGTGCATACAAAAGCTCACATTCAGTGTTACAGAAACACACAACAATCTGTCATCAAATGCATGTCATCTTCCAGTTGAGTGCTTTGGAGTGGTGAGCCAGGCAGTCATAATTACTGCGACTTGCCAAAATGTTTACAATTTCTCCTACCCTCCAGAATAATTGGATGTGCCTACCTCCCTTTTCCCCCAGTTGCTGTCTCATTTTTCCTCTGACACAAACATGGGAACAGACAGCTACTTAACAAGCTCTGTAATTCACAATGGTTTGTGTGTATGTGTGCGTCTGTGTTACCTTGACAGGTAACACACGCTGTCAGAAGTAGTGAGATTTTCAAAGCAGCAGTGAGGAAAACAGAAAGCCCATAAGTGGCTTAGTATATGTTATTATTACATGATTGGTATGTGTTAGCTAGCTGTCATGTTTTCACAAGACAGCTGACAATAATGTTAACCACTTCTTCACTGGAAATATAATAATACAAAGTAAAATGAAGCTAAAGCAGCGTTTTCTCTTTGGGCCATACAGTGAAAGCAGAAATATGAGCTGAGAAAAACATCTTCCCTGTATTCAAAACCTCAAAGAAGGGACTGGTAAACAGTATAAAAAGTAATTAACCAGCTCCTCTCCTAAGCTAATTAGTGATTGGAAGTGTGATAGTCATTAGCAGCGAACATTTTCTTGTCATGGCTACACAGTACAAGAGAAAGAGAAAGAGTGAACCCTTCATGAAGGCATATACAAAGAGCTAACAGAAGATGTGAATAGAAAGGGGCAAATTTAGAGAACATAATATATGCTGTCTTTCTTCTGATGTGCCTCTCTTAGAAGGGCTAGCTTTTCGCTTCATACATTCAAAACCTAAATGGACAATATGGGGAAAAGATACATCTGTGTAACAGAGACTAGCCAGGAAAAAGATTTCTGTCTTAAATTGTGTTAAAAGAAGCAAGTTAGATGCTGGCTTTTGCAATCCTGAAAACATATAGTACTCCAGTGTTTTTGTCAGCCACTCTAATGTTTCTTAATCACTGAATCAGCGACCTGAATATTTATGTTCATTTTTTGAAAGCAAAGAGAACTCCTGGGTCGGATTAGAAGCATTTATGCCCGTCTGCGTCGTGAATATTAAATCACAGGACTGTGAGAATCCAGTGCTCCGAACGTACAGATAAGAGACGCATCATCTTACTAAAAATTACCTTGTATGAGATAAGTGCTGCCAAGCTAAAATAAGCTGCCACAACGTTTGGGATGATTTCAATACAGTGTAAATGTTCTACTTAAGATGCGCTGGAGCTGCTTAGAAGTAAATGTTAACACAAACCTCCTGCTGATGTCTGTCTTCCCCTCTCTCGATCCCTTCCCATTTTATTTTGGCGTTAACACCACTAACTGTGTTTTCAAAAAAAGAAAGATAAAGCAATAAAATCAAAGAATAGAATAAAATAATACAATAAAAACAGACAAGTGAGATTTGGTTCCTTGAATACTGGTAAGCCCTTGATAAATCTGACCATATTTGTGACTGCATAACATTTGGTGATTGGCTGTTTGAACAAAAACTTGTAGTCTAAAATAAACACCACGTAAGAGGCACTAAATACATAAAAGAGTTACAAAACATCGGCAGATGCACAAAAAGTAGGAGCAGAGCTTCACAGAGCATCAGATTTACGGATGTTCATAATCAATCTGTGGAGGCAGGATTATTTCATCATAAAACCCTCCATTGCTACTGCAAACACACAAAACAATGATAAAACACATACACGCAGACACGCACATAGATAGGGGGATTACATAGTTTAAGAAACTGCACTTCATTCGAAGCATTAAATATGTTTGCACATGTGAGTGTATTAATGATAAAGATTGCAGGAATATACAGACTGAATATACTCACACTAAAATCCTGCACACTACTCAAAAACAAAGCAGAAAGATTTTACTATGTATGTGACAAATACAGTGTCACACATATATATATATATATATATATATATATATATATATATAGTCGTTTTATCAATAGAAAAATGTGAGTTCATTTATTTATTTCTGTGTGGAGTTTGCACGTTTGCGTGGTTTTGTATGTTCTCCCCGTGTTTGCGTGGGGTATTCCGGCTTCCCCCCACAGTCCAAAGACCTGCAGTTAG
>VURO01018001.1:42552-58127 GCA_015108175.1 Pelvicachromis taeniatus
TTTACATCAGATGCCTCCTTGATGGCAGAATTAATAATCACACCTTTTTTCTTGGTATCCCAGGTCCTTCACTTTTCACTTTGAGTGTGTTTACAGCTCAAGGACATCCATGTGACAAGTGGGCTTCTTGTCATGTGCCTGAATGTATGTGAGCATGTGTGCGTGTGTGTGCACTGAATGTGTGAGCATATGTAGTGTGTGCCAGTGCGTGCAATTGTGATATCCTGCTGCTCCTCGCAGCATCAGACACATATCCTCAAGGTCACAAATCAGGCCAGGTGGCCATTGCAAAGATTAAGGACATGTTCCTAAAAAATGGACACATCTGATTTATCATATCTCTGTTATAAAGGGCATCAGTAAAGAGCTGTGGAGCTAGGCTTTCTGCAGATACCCATGAGGTTTCAGACTAGACCCGCAATCTCTCCTAAACCCTTCTAAATGTTACACCCCACGATGACTGTAATGAAATAGAAGGAGGGCATTTGAGGCAAAACTGGGAGAGGGAAAGAGAGGAAAAAAGGCAGAGTGTAAGCAAGACAGAGAGAGAGAGACATTAAACCCTCAATAGTCCCGTATGACAGATGCTAGCTAGGGCGGCATGCCAGGGAGGCGCAGTCTTAAGGTGATAGGCAGTGCCACAGTGAAAAAAAAGATAATGCCATATGGCTAGAAGAAGGCAGCTGTGGATTCCAGTCACGAAGCCATGAACGAGGAATAATCCTCCTGCTGCTGTTGTAGGACATGGTTTTACTGCCCTGTAAGACTGGAAGGAGGGAAGAGGAAAGGGGATAAAGGTGGTGGTAACGGAAGGAGGAGGAGGGGCATGCCGCAGGAAAGGCTACCCCACTCCAAACCCACAACCCCCACTTCCACGAGCATCCCTTTACGCAAACACACTGCAGAGCAGGAACTTTGTATTTTTTTTTCTACTTTTTAACATAAGCTCTACAGAAATGCAGACTCACACTTCCCATTTTTTCCACCACAGGTGAAAAATGAGGGGGTGTGGTAAGGTGGGCCTATTCTGTGGAAAGAAGCAATTAATTTGGAATGTGTTGCACCGGGAGCAAAGAGTTTAGACTTAAATGGAGCACAGGCGGCAGCAGAAACTAGGCTTAATTGTTTGATTGATTGGTCACGACTGCGAGGCATATTTCTGAAGCCCCTCTGCGCCGATCAATGTGTCAATGAGTGCCTCGCCAAACCTCACAGCTTCCCGGCCTTGCAATTCAATTATCTGGAAGCCTTGGTGGCCCCTGCCTACAATCATGTTACAAACACTGGAGACAATCCTCTCCTGCCCCCCGCCTCCTTTTCCCTTCTCACTGAACTAGGAGCTTATTGCGGCAGATACAAGCAAAGGGGGCAGGGTATATAGATGGGAGAATGGGTTTAGAGGAAGAAGCAAAGGGGGTGGGGAGTTTGGCTTTATTAGATTGGTAACAGACACTACACTGCTTTGGACACAAATCGAGTTATTCTTCTAATCTGTCATTTAAACAAATTATCTTGGGTGGTGATGCATCAGCAGTATCACTCCTCTCTAGGGGGTTGAGACAAGAGGGAGGAATGGAGGAATGGAGAAAGGGAGGGGCAACGATAGAGACACGCCAGAAGCTGATACTACAGGACAGCAGAGGTATGAACTCTTCAACAGTTGAGGATACAAGCTAACATTTTCCAGATTCTGACCAGTACCGACAACAACAAGAGGTCTAAAACTGTTAAGGATGCACTTTGGCATGCAAAAATACTCAAGTGAATATCAAAAACACCAAAAAGTA
The DNA here is from genome assembly GCA_015108175.1 of Pelvicachromis taeniatus. Lineage (NCBI taxonomy): Eukaryota > Metazoa > Chordata > Actinopteri > Cichliformes > Cichlidae > Pelvicachromis > Pelvicachromis taeniatus. The sequence goes on from VURO01018001.1 coordinate 44,340, forward strand.
ACAAAGGAAAGAGTAAAGAAAAGAACACGGGAAACCAGCTGAGTACAAAGAAAAAGAGAGAGACGGCAACGTGTGTTGGCTTTTTAAATGGCTGTCGGTTGTGACACGTTTGGTGCAGGTCAGGGTCAGGGCTGAACCTGCCACGACTGAGGATTGACAGATTCATCGAACAGAAGAGAGATAAACAGACAAACAGAGACATTAGTGACACAGGGGCCAAGGGGGATGTGTTCAGTGTTTTACATTAAATACAAATTACAGCAGCTGCAGTGACTGATGCGTGTTAAATAAACCAAAATTGTGGAAAAATAAAATCTAACTACCCACATAAGAAAAATAATATTGCTTGATACGAATAATACACTAAAAAAAAAGATTGATATGAGTTTTAATAACAGAGAAGAAACAAGAAGGCTTTTTTTTTTCATATTTAGTTTAAACCTGAGGATGAATCTTCGATGGTCACATCGTAGACGCTCCCCACTCACTAAACTGTCCAGTCCTCCAAAACCTTTCACCTGGGGTACAACAACTAAAAAGCAAATTCCCTACCCAAAGAACAAATATCACTGCTGGGTTTAAATGGCTAAATTAATTTTATTAGCTGCTCATCTTCAGATCATATTTGACATGACAATTTTAGACCCCTGCAGCTGGTTAGAGTTGATGGGGCATGAGTGCTGCGCTTGTAGATGAGTAAGGTGTAAATTGGAGCGAGTGGTGTGATGTTATGTAATTTCCTCCTCCTGGTGGCTGATAGGGGTCATAAATTATTCAATGTTCCCTAATACGTGCCTTCAGAAAATACTAAGACAATACAAACTTGGACATGCCGCTGCTCTCGGGGTAAATGACATTCAAAGAGCAAAAGCACATAATGTCTGATGTTAGTGAATATAATATTCAGCTTTAACTGTCATATAACGGTAAATTAATATTGCAAGAGATGGTGCCTTTTGGGTCTACCTTGTAAGATTTTTCATCTGCATTCTTTATCACAACTCTTGGCTCAATATATACAAGAAGTGAAATACATAATGTTTAATAATGGATCTCGTCAGACCTGAGGAAAAATGTTCTTTCAGCAAATACAAGAAATATGAAAGCTTATTAGAAAAGATTAATATAGCTGCCAGGTTGAGTTACTATATATAAAACAGGCTTTGCAGCTACTGGTTTTAATTTTACTGACTGCAGAACATAATGAGCAGGTGTTTAAGATAGTGATCTATGAATTTCAGTATGCAATAGGTGAACAGTGCCGCATAAATCTGACTCACATGGGGAATGGTTTAAATCCACAATCCGTGTCACAGCCCAGCACGTTGTAATAATGCTAATGTTAAGTCAAACTGCTGACCACAGGAGCACATGTGTTAAATCCCAAAGTGAAGCAAAGATACAGCCATGATCAGGAGACCAAAGCAGGTTTCAGAGACCTGCTGCCTCCCTCTGACCTGCCAACCTATGGAGCTCTACTTACAGAGTCCCAGCTCGTTCCACATTCTGCATCGTTCTCCCCTTCACCTCCCGCTGTGGGATGCTGAGTGCCCACTATTCAGCTTTGCTGACTCAGAGCTAGATGCAAAAGGTCAGGGCACAAAGGTCAGCTTTAAATCTCAAACTCCTGTGATTTACACATGACATAAGTTTCCTCTACAGAGTTAATACTAGGTCTACCAGTTTTCTATGCCAAACGACAGCTCCCTGCGTTTCTTCTTCTTCTTGGTATAATTTCAGTTTGAGCTGTAAAGTGTATGTGAAACCTGTTATGCTTCCAACCAAAAAAAAAAAGAGTCTGCTAAGCTACACATAAAGAATAAATACTTCTTGCATTATAACACTGCACACATAGTAATACATGCAAACAGTTATTAGTTTTTTCTACAGACTTTCTACACAGATTTAAAATTAAAGCCCCGATTCCACAAAAAAGACAATATATAAACACATCAAATGTTAAAAGTGAGAGATTTTACTATTTCATGAAAAATATTTCTTTATTTTTTTATTTGATGACAGCAAAATGTCCCAAAAAAGCATGGAAAAATGAGTAGTACTAAAGAGAAACAGCTGGGGGAAAGTAAATAACCTAATTTAGCAACTAATTAGGTTATTTTGAAACAGGTCAGCAACCCAACTGGGTATGAATAGAGAATCTTAGAGAGGTGGAATTTCTCAGAAGTAAAGATGTGCAGAGGTTCACCAATTTGCAAAAAACTGAATATACAAATTGTGGAACGATTTCAGAAAAATGTTCCTCAACATAAAACTGTGCAGACCTTGAATATGAAAATCAAATCTGCAGTGCATAATGTCACGGAAAGATTCCAAGAATCTGGAGAAATCTCGAGGAACAAGGCTGGAAATCAATGCATGCCCATGATCTGTGGGCACTCACGTGGCTGAAGCCAGGCTATAAACTGTTTCGTGGTGAGACAAATCAAAATGTGAAATTCTTGTTGGGTAACATGGAGACCTCCAGACTAAAGAGGTGAAGAACCATGCAGCTTGTTGTTAGCACTCAGTCTGCATCTCTGACCATATGGAGATGCATTGGTGCCTATGAAATTGGAAGCTTGCACATCTGGAAAGGCACAATCACTGCTAACATATCCAGATGACATCTTTATCACGCAATACCTTAAATATTTCAGCAAGAAAATGCATGCTGCATAGAAGGGTCCAGCTGCTGAACTGAACTGTCTGTAGCTCATACAGTACCTTTCACAAATGTAAAACATTTGGAGCATCATGAAATCTTCTTTGAAGGATTTAACATGCAGATCATTTAAATCTAATCTTCTACATGAAATTTTATATCACTTCAATTATGAGTATATAAATGTGTATATACAAATGTATTCTATGTGCCCCTAATTGGCTAAATCACATTTATGCAATTTAATCTGTATTGACTTATGGTCACCTATATTTTTGCCACAAATGTAATTACCTATTTAATTGCTAATATATGAAATCTAAATTATTCAGTATGTTTCTGCATAACAAAACACACAAATGGTGATCTGTAGTCATTACACCATTCTAAAATATTTTAATAAAAACAACAATAACATTTTGAATGACTAACTATTTAGATAAGTCACACCTTTATAACACATGGATGAATACATATAACATATAAATTGTAGTTATTGTTTACACTTCGAGTCATTAGTTTCAAAAAATCGCTTCTTCATGCACAAATTCACATTTTGTTCATTTGTTTCCACATAAGTTAATTATTAAAGTACCAATTTACACATCCTGTTTATGAGATTTAAATAGATCTGTAATATGAGGTTCATTTCAGGTTAATGGGTATCAGTCATAGTAGATACTGGCAAAATCCCTCTTCGAAACGCATGTGAGCAATTTCTCTGCATATCAAATGATATAAATACAAAAAGTTCACATTAAAGTCTTACCTTAAATAACCTGAATTAAGTATAACCTGGCACTAATAAAACTCATAAAAACAGAGCAATTATTCTGCCAAACTTAATTCACAGCAACAGTCTCTGTGCAAATCCATCCAAACTGATGAGTAACAGAGACACATACACTTACAGATGGCAGCATGAGTCACAACTTTTCTCTGCGAGTTTTACTCACACTAATTTCGAGCAGCACGTGGATGACGATTACTAAGTGAAAGTAACAAGCTGAACTCGCTGCATCACCGTAGTGATGTTAATCCCTGCTAAACGTTTAGCACGGGAAAATATGGCATGCACTCATTTTCTCTTAACTAAAGACACCCAACAACATGACGTCTAAGTTCACCGATACCAGAGAAAGAAAAACACATTAACAGATTATTTCCTGATTATATTTGACATTTTCAACCCTCCACCCCCACCCATTTCTCTCTCTGGCACGTCTGAAAATTAATTCACTCCATAGCTACAGCAGCAAACATCAACTGTGCTCACAAATACATTTCATCTCCTCCTAATTGCTTTTGTGCACTGAATAAGTTAGTAGTTTTTAAGCACGCTGTGGCGGAGTGCATTTAAATTCTGAATATCACATTAAAAAAAATTTTTTCCCTCATCGAGTGGATTAAATACATCTGCGGTGAGCAATGTTGGGGCTCAGTGCACCACATGAAGGCATAATCAGACTCTTGAGTGAAACATCGTGCTTGTGCTTGATGGAGCAGGACCTGTTTTCTAAGTGCTATGGTGTATGTGTGTGTGTGTGTACCTTTCTAAATGAATCCCAGCACAAGTGGATGTTGAAATATAAATGCACGGTGTAACTGCCCCGCTATCCTGCTTGCAGTGCTTCTACAGTCATAGTCTTATTGCACTGAGCTGTGACAAGGGAATTTGGGTGAAATGGGTCTGCCATTTTTTACTGCCACTAATTGTTTGTCATCCCAAGTTGATAGGCCGGAGGACACTGACGGACAGTCCTGATCATTCACATAGGACAGAAGGGAATTACACAAAAAGCAGCCCTTTAAATGTGTGAAAAAAGTAAAAGCAAGATTAGGATCTAGACATGCTGCAAAGCTTCAGAAAAGTGTATAACAATTCAAATGTTTACATGTAAACGTACCACCCTTATCAGTACTGATAACATAATATTTGTTAGTCGTACATATCCACATGTGGCATTTCTGTGGTTTAATACTTTCATTACTGTTATCTTGTTTGATAGTTGTTGATAAGAAGTATCTCATAAATAAAGCACAAAACAAAAAAGAACTTTTTCCACTTCCTCGATACTACCTAGTATAATCTGAATGATCGCTGTACTTAAACACGTTAAAAAAAAAAAAAAACACACGCACACATACACTATTAATCCTGAAAGCCTAAAGCATGAAATCATTGTCAATTTTTTTTCAAACTAGAATTTTTACTGAACCTTTTGGCAAATAAAAATTGAAAAATTAGGAAATATCAGTTTGCATATAGTTTTACACTGTATCATTTTTGCTACATTCATTATTTTTGTGCAATTTATTGTTCACAGTAATGTGTCTGATTGTTCAGGAAAAATCACTTAGTATGTATCAAATATGATACACTTGGTGTTATAGGGTTAAGTATGATTATTTTTTCTTCAAAAAAGTTTTCATACTTTTTTAAAAATTCTAATTTATACTCTACAATCCTGTGAGATGTCCAAGGCAATTGATACAACAACCCCCAAGTACAGCTGATGTGATATCCTGTGTCTCATGGCAGTCAAATATGAATTATAAATAATGGCTGGACAGCTGATTAGCAATAATTACCAGTTTCTAGAAACTCTTGTCCGGTCATTCCCGTCCACTGTTTCCACAATCAGTACTGTATATAATATCAGTGAAAGGAAACAATGAGCTGCATGTGGCATTCAAATTAACTCCAAAGCCCCAAAGTCAGTGTTATATTTACACTTGCTGACGCATGGTGAGCACTGGCTGCCACTGAGTCACCTGCTGTGTTGGCGTGGGGCCTGGCTAAGGTGTGACAGCAATACTGAACAAAAGGATAATGCAGAATGGAAAACACCTGTCTGGCTTGCCTACACAGACCGCAGGAGGCCGAGTCGACACTGAGAGACTCTCGGTTTCTGAAAATACTGCATCATGATAATGATAGCAGGTTGTGTGCAGCGTATGAAAAATGTGTTATATTTGCCTTTCGTTTCATGACTTTTTCCTTTTATGACTGAATGGAAGTTGAACTTTAAAGTGACTATGCTTTCTAACTTTCTCTCTTTTTTCCATTTTTTAAGTCTGGCTTGTTATTTCTCAGTCTCTATCTCTCTGTGTCTGTTTCTTTTATCTCTCTCTCTCTCTGTAGTGGGGTGCCCATGTTGAGACAGGAGCAACGTGTTTCTCTTCTTCTTCGAGGATCTGTTGGCGAGGCAGGTCAGCTGGCCCAGTCCAATCCAGATCCTGAAAGCACAGGGGCTCTTTAAACCTCTGCGCAGGCAAGGATGACAGGCCACCCTCCCTTTTGTCTGATGTGAGAGTAAGACCATTGCTGTTGTTTCAACTGCATTGCAGTCATCCTGAATACATCCATATTTCACTGGGGAAAAGAAGACAGATCGAAAAAAAAAAGCTAGCTTAGGACAATGTCGGAGCTAATACGAGATGGGGGAAAAAGAGATGTACGCAAGGAAGTGTAATAAATGTATAATAAAAAGTGACAACAAAGAAAAACTTTTTAGCAAGTCTCACGCATCCCTGAAATTATTAGCAAGACATAACTTGTCTGAATATTTCATTAGACACAGAAGGTCACAGAAAGGACAAAGCCACATGTTGCTCCAATCAAGTCTAATCAGCCCTCACGAATGAAATCGTTTGTGAACAAAAATATCTCTACCACTCACTTATTCACTCTCACATTTGATTAGACTCATCCTGGACACCTCTATTTTACTCTTCGTGTGCAGCACAGATTGCATTCCTGCAGTCTATCAGCTGAGCTGACACCGGACAGTTACTTGCTGTATTTCTGAAAACTGAACTGCAGCAGATATCTCAATTTTTCTAACACCCACTGGGAGGGAATTAAATAAGATAGACCTGAAATCGCCAGACGGTTGACCTATAAATCTACAAGTGGGCCACAGGGGGCAAGGGGAAAGGACAGAGAGACACAGATGAAAGAAGTGTGACTTAGAGAGCTTTGATCAGAAGAGAGGTCCAAAGAGATGGGAGGAAAAAATAGAAAGAGACAGACACATAGGCATATTATGTGCCTTCTCCCTTCAGCCGTCAGGCAGGACAAACAACACAAGGGTGTGTCCTGTTCGGCCCACTTTCAGTTCCTGTGAATGTCTGGTTAGCCTGGCCCTAATCCTCTCTCAGAGACTGACACCATTCCTGTCCCCCTACGCAAACTGGATTTTTTTTCCTCCCCCCTTTTGTACTTTTACATGATAACAGTTTAAAGGAGGGCGTGTAAAGAAAATGATTTTCCATGCGGATAAAACGCTTTCATTTTTTTCACAATAACTGCAGAGATTTGCTGCAGCCAGGAGCCACGGATAGATGAGGCAAAGTGAGGGAGGCAGCGTGAGTGCATCATGAAACAAGTGGTACTTTAATGTTGCGATGCTGTGCATTAAAATGGTCCGCAAGATGCAAAAAACACTGAGCTTATCAAGGAATGTGATTAAAAAGCGCATGGCGGGACACAGTGTTTAACCCACATAACGTATCTCCAGTGATTTCCACTGAGAAAGTCCCTCTTATCTGCTAATAGACCTTGGTAATCCCTCAAACACACATGTACCAAACATTGGCTGCTTCTAATGAATGAGAGAGACTAGTTTGCTAGAAACCAGTAGATAGTTCATACAGCGTGCAACTATGTATAGATGCTCCATCACTAAAATGTGTTCTCATCTGTGTATAATCTTCATAAAACAATAAAGATCTGCAAACAGCAAACATACTTTCTCTGTAATGTGACGAAAATTGAAAAAAAAAAAAAAAAGATCTGTTAAACCCAATTCTGAAAAAACTAAAATACTTAAATTCATATCTATATTACTGCAGGCCTGAATCTGATTTAAATGAATTAAAAAAGTCATTGTTTTTGTTGCTTAGACTGCCCCTAACAAATGATCTGACTTGCAAAATAGTGATATTATAAAAGACGAATCATCCAAGCCTTGGTGCCGATCATTGAGTGCAAAGTCATACATAATGCCACTGATATTTAAACAAGCAGCACCCAACATAGCACACGCTAAAAGCCACATATGTGTGTAAGCGTAGATTAAATAATTCTATACTGTATTTTAACTTAATGTCTTAAAGCAAGCTGTTGTCAGCCTCCACCAAATTGGTGCCAATCAGTTACTTTTTTATAAGTAATGTGGAGATGGAGTGAGAAAGAGCAGGCTCCAGGGGATTTGGGCACCAAATCTGAGTGGAGAGAGAGATTATAGAGAACCAGTGGTAGAGATCAGCAGTGTGACCATATCCAGAAAATTAGATTAACTGAATTAGAGGGATTAGATTGACTACAGCTGGAATGGACCTGATGCCTCTAAGAAAAGAGGACGATAGAGTAAGAGCAAGAGCAAGACAGGGGAAGCGAATGGGGGGAAAGGAGGATAACCAGAAAAGTGAGATATAAAGAAGTTTCTTCGGGAGTTGGTGGAAAAGTCATATTGCGGTAGAGGAGCGGGAGGAGGAGACAGCTCAGCAGATTTAGGCATCCTCGGTAACTTTTAGGGGCTGGCACTGAAGTGAGGATCTGACGCTGCCTCGGCTGGTGCGCGCTACTCAAAGTTCATTCGGGTTCTTGAGCTCAACTGGACTCAACTGAAGCTGCAGTGCCCCTCAGTGGTCGAATAGAGGGATACACTTAACATCTTAGTAGAGACAGTCAGGAAAAGAGACACCGGGGCTCATCACTGTGCTGCAAGATGATCATTTTTCCTTTGAAAGGACAAATTGTATTATATTACATGAATGAATAGAAATGTGTTGTAGGCTGAAAAAAAAAATTACTTTTCAGAATGTGAATAAGGGATTAATGAATAATAATGAATAATAAGCCATTGAACCTGCATTATGCTTAACAGTCAGAATTTTGTGTAAAGCTCAATGTCACTACGGTCTTCTGTTTACAAAATGTGAAGGAGTTTTGAATTCAAATCAGTGATTTGGTATTTACACCATTCTCCTCTCCAGCTTCTTTTATCTCGATGAGAAGATGACACATATCTAAGGATCTCTACTGATATTAAACTTGACCTCTATTTGTTCAGAGAGCCAAATGATAAGAAGCCATTATCCTCCCATTATTCTGGGCAAAACTAATTTGATTTATGAATAACAGGTTAGGTGAGTGTGCCTCTTCATGTGTGCATGCGGGAGAGAAAGGCGGGACTCTAACCAGATGAGAGCCTAAATCAGTGTGATTAATTCATGTTAATTGCTGCCCTCTGGCGCTGGTGCCACAGTTGTCGTTACTTTGCTGATACACACGGTTTTGGGCGCCGCCCCTTTGTCCACAAGATAAATCTCTTAAGTCGATAAAGAGAAAGACACACGCTCCTGCTGATTCACAACTTCACACTGCAGTCACATGCACAAAGACACACACAAAACTCGCCTTTGCCTCCTTCTCTGAATTCCGTAGTCCTCCTACGGAATTCAGAGAATATCAACAAGGTTGTGGTGATGTATCATAAACAAACAGAAAATGACAGAATGTTGTGAATTCTCCCCTCTGCATATTCCACCATAATTTAGCGGCTTCACGCTGCACGCACAGCCAAACTGTAGGGCGTTGTCTGCATACTGATGTCCTGTTCGCTCTCAGGAGGGGGCTCATAAGATGGGACACCTCCCTAGACTGTAATAGGATGTTGATGCTTCACAGAAGAAAAAAGAAATATCAAAAAAATCTGTGAAGGCTTTGCACTTCTGAAGACATCCTTCAAACAGCAACTAAGCTTGATAACAGAGGATGCAGGCAAATAAAAAGGGAGGTCGTCCATATCTTAAGTGATGCATGCACCTGCATTTCAAAGCATACTCCGCACCTGTGTCACAACTTTCTCTGCTCTGATCATAGATGAGTAAACATAATTGAACTGATATGCATGATTAATGCCCCACGATCCCTCTGCAATTGTGAGGTGTGTGTTTTGCATGTAATTATAATTCAAAATTATCAATCAGATGCAGGTTAGCTTAAAAAACATGGTACATTTTAAACAATTTGTACAAAATATGCATTACTGAAGTCAGTTAAGAGATAGTTTAGCATATTTCATTTATTTTTCATGTTAGTGAATCTGTTATATTTACCCTGAGTGAATGAAATTCATGGTACACACATTTAAACCTAAATCTATCTCTGGATAGTTTAAATTCAAATGTATGGCATATCTAATTAAGTAAAGCTCAAATGTGCACACACTTTTGTTCATGAAACAGCTGCACATTGAACAGTATATCTTTCCTGTATTTGAAATGCTCCATTTTGCATTTAACAGCAGATTCCTTCATGTGATCGCCTCATTCCTATGATGGCTCAGGTGACTTCTCCCAAAGCAGGAAAAGATTGCATGTCAAGACTTGTTTAAAGCCAATCCATTTCTTCAGTCAAGTCAATATGGTAACAGCTAGATACACTAGAAAGGAGTGCTGCTGAATCAATATTGATGCCACATACAGTAGCATAACATAAAATCCCTTGTAGGGTTGTTATACATACATAGACAGTAACGCAGCTACTAAAATAGATTTTTTGTTGTATATTACATGCACATGGTCACATATTGCCATTTATTTTTACTTTCATTTCACAAAAACAGTAAATATCCTAATGCTTTGCGCCATGCGTAGCAACAATATTCCTGCGTATACTGCATTGTGAACATAAACAGCATGAAAAGGTCCACAAGGAAGTGGGTCACTGCAGATCTTTTTCCTTCCACTCCCATTTGTCTTCTGAAACTCATTTATTCAGGGGCTTTAGGTGATATTTTTACTCAGAAGGCACGTGTTTCATGTCTATCCATTCAGCTCAAAAATATCCCTTTGAGTTTATTAATAAACACAAACTATATTAGGTGTCTTTTGCTAGACTAATGCAGAATTTGACTTAAGACTACACAAACCTAAGTATTTGGCAATCCAGGAAAGATAAGGAGTGAAGTGAGGACAAACTCTGATGAACAATAAAAGTACTGATCTTTAAAAAGGAAGAAAGGGGTGGTTGAGGTGAATGCATGTCCGCATAATGAATGATGATTCCAGCACAGCTGACATTGCACTCCACAGGAACTGAGAGGGAGAGAGGAGAATTGGGAGGGTAGGCTGCTTGATTTAGAGCAAGCAGCTGTTGTGCACTTTACCTCGCTACACATCTGCCAAGTCACTGTGGGCAAGCACTGAAGTGACCTAAGCTGCACCGGTCTCTGATGCTTCCTTACATAAAATCCTAATTCTGCCAATTAACATAATCTTTATTCTCACACTTTTACTCCCCACTTGAACAGGACACACAGTACTGCAGTTAATTGCATGTGACAAGGAGCACTAATAATTAACGGGTCTGGACAGCAGTAGTGATGGGACTGTAGCTGTGAACTCCCTCCTCCTCTCCATCAGATGTGCTGACTCTGTGTCTGTGAAATGCAGCTCCTTGTTGGAGACATGCGAGTATGAATATCTCAGCTCAGCCAAGGTAAACAGTGTATTCTGACGGACTGCTTCATTGCGTAAGATCAGGCAGTCCTCGGTTTTTGCTGCTATTTAACCTTTTTTCTATTTTTAGCCGCCTTGCTACATGTATCTGTTTTCATATCTTAGTGCTGAAAGGAAGTGTATTAAATGAAACCAATTGGTATTTCCTCATCTGTGCACCTAAACAGGGCAGAAATCACTGACAGGAAAAAAAGGATTAAGTCAGATACAGCATGAAAGGAGGAGCAGGGGTGGAGATGGGTTGCAAAGCAGCTTGCAGGAGCACAGCAACAACGGCTAGAGAAAGCTAGAGCAACTTGAACAGCTGCATTGGTACCGATAAGGAAGAGCTGCGGGCTGCTGTATTGAGAGTATGGGAAGGCACAAAGCATGCAGTGATGTCAACAGGTCAGAGACAGCAAACACTTATCCACCATCTGCAGATTTTATTTGGTTGCATCTGTACAATTACTTCATTACCTAAAATAATGGCAGATGATGATGGTGTTCATCATTAGACTACTGCTGCTGCTACTATTAGACTATTAGACTTACACTACTAAACTACTGCAATTAAATCTTAGCAATACATACTGTAACAATGCGCAGTGCAATTTATTTTAATTTACATTGACTGTTTTGAAATGCAGACCCTAAAGAACAAGGAAAGGCCATTGTAACAGCTGATTGTACTATAACAGCATGCCTGGTCAATTACCTGGAAATAACTACGGCGGTGCCATTTTCACCAACCAGGTGCAACGCACATGAATATTAAATATACTGTTGGCTTTTGAAATTGGCTTTCATTCCTCCTCTAAAGATAAAAAGAAAACACAAACTTATATTAGATAAAGTTAAAGTCAAGTCAAATAATATTAGTTCATTAGTTTAATGCTACTTCTGTGTGTAATTTTTACTTTTGCAATAACAGATTTAGAACTCATATCTGCATACATTCTGTATAGGTATACTGTTATTAATCCTGTTATGAAAACTATAACCAAAAATACATTTGAGTTCAAATTAATTATTCTGATTAATTACACTAAGTAACTCAGGAAAGCAAAGCAAAAGTTTTTATTGCACTTTTCTTTTGGTGTACTCAGTTGGTAAAAGTCCTTTCCAGACACATTGCTTTGTATCTCACTATCCTGAATACCTTACAGCTGCAGTTAATGTCAATATTAAACTTTAACTTGTATGCGATAATGAGAAGTAGGGGTGCAGTCCCAATTCATTCATCCTTGTAACCTCTGGGTGTAACTTGTAATTACTCCAGTGCAGCTATGGGGTGGTTGGCAGATTAAAAAGAAGTTGCCCTGAGGGTGGTTGGCCAGCCAGTTAAAGAGTCAGGCAGCCACCAAGGCTCTGCTGAAGTGACACAAATTCCCCAGCTGACAGGAATGTCAATGCAGCTCTCAAGGTGACACCTGACTGCACAAACTCTCCCGTCTTGTGCCAAGATCACTAAAGAAATACATTCCTAAAGTGTACCATGCACACCAGTGTTCACCACATGTGAAAATAAAAGTTCACTGAGATGAGTCTCAGTTACTATTTTAAAATAAATTCTATGAATCCTTTCATCCACAATGCACATAAGGAAAATTTAGGTTTTTTAAACAGTCTTCAGTGTCTCTAGGTAGCACATGTGTGCACTCTGACCTCAAACTATCCAACAATTAAACTATATGTATATTTAAAGTGTAACATATATACAGGTTTTATATTTGACAAAATAATATACCAGATCACCTATAGTGTAAATAACATTTTGCAAAGGGGTATTTTTATAATGTGGCACTCCTACAGCATCTAGGCATACTTCTACCATTGCTAACAGTCCATTGTTGCTTTTAATAAGCAGTTATTACAAAATACAGCATATGCATTATATTTTTTTCTGAAAGAAAAAAGCTGTATAATATTTTATAATATTATAGTATTTAATACAAATCTACAACACAATTACATGGATAATGTACCTGTTACTGGAAATGAATCACAACCCATCTGCAGGTTAATGACTGGCTGATTTGTCAGTAACCATCATTTACAGACACTGAGCATGTCTCAGACATGCCTTCGGTCTCAACACCTGATCCACTTCCCTCTGCTTTTGGGCAATGCGAACCAACAGGAGTTGATGTCTTTCGACAAGGCTAGCACACCCTCTAGTGGTGTATAGAGGAAATTCAGCTGTACTTGGTGTATATATCAAATTTAAAACGTCTTCACAAAAGTATTTACCATTTTTTTCCTGTATTTGACAAAAAGTAAAAACAACTAATTTTTCTTTTTTAAAGAGCAATGGGTCAATTTTATTGACATAAAACGATTTAAAACAGTATTCCAATGGATCAGGTGGTAATCTTAGCTAAAAATCAACAGTAGACAATGCCAAGGACTGCACTGTTTCTACAGCTCTGAGGGAGAGGGAGGAGAGATGAACAACAAGGTGGGTTTCAAGACAAAAATCTGGGCTGATGCACAGTGCTGTCAGAGTGAGTAATAGTCCTGTGCCCGGATTTCAGTGAGTTTCACTTACTGCCCTCTCTAGAACTATAGATCAGGTGTGTCTCTGCTAAACCATCCTTCTGCTGCGCGCGCGC
>VURO01018004.1:0-14357 GCA_015108175.1 Pelvicachromis taeniatus
TATAGATATAGATATATATAGATATATATATAGATATAGATATATATAGATATATATATAGATATAGATATATATAGATATAGATATAGATATAGATATATATAGATATAGATATAGATATAGATATATATATATATAGATATAGATATATAGATATATAGATATATATATCAGCAGTTGAGTAGAGTCGATCCAGCTGTGTTTTTTGTTGGTCTCTCTCTTCACTATGGTGCTGTACAACCGTCAAAAGGCTAGACACTAAATCCTTGCCCAGATAACATCTCTTTTCCCTCAAGGTCAGTAATGTGTAACCTGCTGTCTTAAACTGTCAAATGATCAGAAATGACCTATGGCCTGCAAATAGCTTTCTGAGACAGATGACAGTAGATGGGACAGAGAATCTTTCCTGGCACAAACCTGTGTGCTGCTTTTACCCAGTTGAATATCTGGTTGCTTTGTGTAATTGAAGCCAGAGCCACATCTAAAGATCTCAGACAAACCCGCTGAGAGGAGCACTATGCGTTATCATTCCAAAGTGCTAAATCACTCTGCAGCCTACAATCTTGCCTGTCTCTGCAGATTGTGCATCAAAAATGATAACAAATCGAAGAGAATTATGAAGTTACGACGACTTTTAAAAAAAATTAATATAAAATAGACTGTTGCTAGCTTAAATAGCTTAAATAACTGTTATCATGCTGAATGATTCAGTATTAAGACTATATAGTTTTGCCCTTTTCTAATAATCTTATTATAATGTTGTTAAGATATTGTGGTATTATGGGAGAGAATCAAACAAAAGAAGAAAACGTATTATTTAAAGCTATAAAACATCAGTGTTATTGCACACCATCAACACATCTATCTAAAGTCAATTTTTTTCCATAATGTGCTAAGCATTCATATTTAAATGTTTATTTAACCTCCTTAGCTTATTTGCTTTGATTTCTTAGGTTGCAGTAAGTAGAAAATGTAGCAAGAGTATGCCATCAGTCATACTACTAATCTTTACATTCATCAGAAACAGATTATCACATGGCCGGTGCTCTCTTGCTAGTCATATTGACTCCATCAAAGGCCTGCATGCATGAGAATTTGTGAAGTGAGTGGAGAAAATCGAGCTAGACCAAACAGCCAAGCTCCAACAAGTCCGCTCCCACTGTTATTCTGTGGTTAGTTGCATGGTCAGAAAATAAACAAAAGCGGTTTAAACTGTGGAGCCAGAAACGGTTTAACCCCAGGCTTTTTAGAAATTACAGAAATAACAAAAATAAGACATTTGGCTGTTGTTTCTTTTTTCACCACTGCAGTGGAAGAACCTCAAGAATCCCGTCTGGAGCCTTGTGAGTCACATGTCCATGTTACAGTGCTTACATTCTGGTCTCAGAGGAAAAACCTCATCATTTGCATCAAAGAGAGAGCCCCCATATTTCTCTCAAATGCACAGAGAGAGAGAGAGGAAAGGAGATGGGGAGAGGTGGAAATGGGAGAGATGCTTTCATCTGCAGACTTCCTTTAAAATGGACAGTGAGCATTACTGCTGAAGAACATATGCTATGTATTAGACTCTCATTTGAATACAAAAGCAGTTGGAAAGAGGCCTGCAAGTTGGGTCCTTCAGGAAGATTGGTCACAGTCAACTGAATGTACCCAGGGTCAAAGCCAGTGCTACATAAATAATGACTATTGGGTTGTTTTGCTAAAACAAGTGTTTAAAAAACCCCCAGTCATTCTTACACATTTGAAGTACACTGCAATAATCTAATATTGTTGCATGCAGATGTTAGATTACAGATAAAAGCTCGACTTGATGACATCTGGTGAATATGACAAATAAACACGATTACATTTTGAGTAGATTTTGACATAATATTTAAACAAAAATGCAGTAGCTGTTTCCCGTTGTCTGAAAAATTTCAGCGCATAAATTTTATTATCATAACCACGGTACTCAGAGGCCAAACACTTCGATGTTTTCATCCAAATGCCTCCAGGGCAAAGTTTCATTATTCCAGTTAAATTCCTGTAACATCTGAGTGCACAAATAAAGAAGTATACTTAATGAAAAAGATAATTATCCAAAGAAGTCTGTTTTACGCCACATTATACAGTTCTCTTCTTGGCAGTCAACTTATAGCAAGAAGCTACATGACAGGTTCATATTTAGCCAGTTTTTTCTTTAAGTCAGAGCAAGAGTGCCTTATTTTATTAGGCAGAGATCAGGATTAATCTTTCAAAACAGATAGGCAAACATGAAACAACATCAGTGAATTATTCAATACACCCCAAAATAAACAGAGGTCCCTATGGAAACTACACTGGCTGAGTCTTTGTGTGTGTATAGCAACTGTAAAAATGGTATGAAACAGATCTTAAATGTGTTTGCAGGCATGGACAACTTGCCTCATTCTGACTGATGAGGTGCGTCACATAGGCTTTCACAAATCTTTAAATTAGATTAAAGCATGCACTCTTAAAGTAGTAAATTATTTCTATGAAAAGATTTGATACTTAACATGCAAATTCAGCTGCAGATCTGGTAAGTATTTTCAGCAGAGGAACAGTGTTTATGGGACTCCAAATAGAGTCCCATAAACACTGTTCCTATGTTGTGCCTATGTTTAAAGTAATGAAGGAACATATTAGTGCTTGTCAGTAATAGATGCCTATGGTACAGATACAAAGATACATTCAAGCCTTTGTATCAAGCCTTTGATACAAAGATCCAAACATTGCAGTTCATTGTTGAGTTTAATATTTAAATGGAATTCATTGACAGTCGAGTCAAGTAAACTGCAGACAAAAATCATATTGAACTGTTTTCTCACCTCGATTGAGAAATTCATCCATCTTATCCTTGAATGGTTGCAGGTTCTGTTCAGAAGACAGTTTGCAAACTTTCTCTGTTTCAGCGGAGCATGCTGAAACAACAAAAGATTACAAGATAAGTGTGTGTGTGTGTGTGTGTGTGTGTATGTGTGTATGCGTGCGTGCGTGCGTGTGCGCGTGTCTTCCAGAACATTTTATCCACCATTGGTGCTCTAATTATCTGCAGTGCTCTTTAACCTAGCTGAGCTTGCTTTAATAAATCTGTGCTGAATTTTTGCTGAATAAGTGTCTGTAAAGACATAATAACCCATAATGACTAATAAGTTAGCCCTAGCAACCAGGAAGGCCTGCACTCTGTTCCCAGGAGAAACTTATTGTTACGCTCGATCTGCAAGCATAACAGATACACAAGCTCAACTCAAGGCCTTAGAGGTGGAGAGGCCATGAGACGCTTAAGGGAACAACGAGGTCGGGACTGGGCAAGTGGTAATTCATCGACCATATGGTGCCTCAGCCAAAAAGGCAACGCAAGCTCTCTCTCCACTGCATTACTCGCTGATGTCCTTTGGGCCAGCCAAGGCCATTTCTACGCCGCCTACCTATCGGAACCCCCCTCTGGGAACTGTCATCGAAGCCCATGTCTGTTAGAGCACTCAGCTACCTCTGCTAGGTAATGAAGAGGTCTGCAGGTATAGCATGTGATGATGTATTTATGTATGGCCAGTATGTGCCACAGCCACTGGGGTCCAAAGTCAGTTTCCCCTGTGAGCAACTCCATCTTTATGAATTGCAAATAATGAACAGCCTAAAGAATCATTATGGCAGAGGAAAAACAATATTTGGCAATACGGTTTAGGCGTCTGATTGGTTTAGCAGCTAAAACACATAAAACATGATAGAGAACAGACCAGGTTTAGGGAATTTTCAACCAGGCTGCAAGTACCTGCTCACGTGCGTCATTTTGCTCAAAAATACACTTAAAAAATAAATAAATAAATAAATAAATAACAAAATCACCCGTAGAGAAAGAATGAAAAAGAGCTAAATAATGCATTAATTAGGATGTTTTTCACTTGGCATGTCATTACTCGATGTCCAAAGCTTTTCCTGTGATCTTAATGTGTAGTGACATAACATTAATGCAATTCTCTATTATCCTATTTTACTTTGTGATTTTGCTTTGCCACTGAAGGGTTATTGTTACATCTCTAAACTCTGTGGTTTGTGGAAATATCACATAACCCCCTTTTCTGTGATTCAAGTTCATGCTGTGCTGACTTTTTTTAATTCTAAAGATATAAAGCAAAGCCAAAGGACAACCTCCAGAGCGGAAAAATGAAGCAAAGGCAAAGTGGAAAAAAACTGCAGTTCCTCTAGGTGCCGCTTGACGCCGACTCCAAAGGAGAGCGACTCTTTACTGCACTAAAAAGCATATTCTAGACCAGTTTTGCCCCTCATAACAACATGAAATGGGGTGAATTCTTTTTTTCCACCTGCACTTCTTAATCAGGGGCATGACCGTTTTGATTGACAGGCCTCCCAGAGAGCTTGAGATTATGCTGGACTTTCTTCACTATGTGTGTATCGGACGCATGTGGGTAATTTTAATGGAATATCTAAAGACTAAGAATTGAGTGAGTAAAATTCTGGTGATTTTCTTTTTACTTTAGTTAGCACTAATTATCCAATGTGGTTGCCCCTATGCAGTTTATGAATGCAGTTTGCTATCAAAGGTAGCTAACCTTAGCTGATAAATTAGGATTCCAATTCTTAGCAACTTCTTGGTCTTACAAGGAAACAAACAAACAAAAAATATGTGAAAAATATGGTTAGTAAAGGTCATTACTAACCATGTTACATGTAGTTTCCCCAGTTGCATCCAGATTCATTTACTATTGTAATGCATGCAGAAGGTGGTTAGGCATTTGATTGCTGAAATAAGTTCTTTCCTGAAAAATGGGTCATCTGGAAGGTTAATGTTTCATCTAATCCTCTATATAGTAATCAGCCTTAGTGGAATCTTCACAGAACAGAGAGGTATCCATACCATGTTCAATGCACCCCCATAGCATCACAAAAGCTGGCGTTTCAACTATGCATTGAGACGATGCTTTGCAGTCTCTCGACTCTTCAGTCCAGAAGACCAGCATCTATGATTTTGAGTTGATTATGAGTCACAGGACAGTTTTCCACATTGCCTCAGTCCATTTTAAAACTGTTTGGGTAAAGAGTTGGCAACAGTGATTCATCATCATGTTTAAAAATGTTTTTTCCTTGTATGGTGGTTTTAGTTAACTGTGTTTATTGATAATATATTTTGGAAGTTTTTGAGTCTGTGTGGTGATTTATACTATAGAATTGAGGCTGTATTTAATCCAGTGAGGGCCAGAGTATCTTTCAATGCTTGTTTTCAGTCTTGCTGGAACAGTCTTACTATTTTTTTAAGTTGAGAAATTTAATTCCTAAACGGCTTAAGTATTTATCCATACAGTGTATCACTGAGTGATAATCCCTTTATGTCTTTGCATCTGAAAAACTTACTATTATGCCTTTTATATAGCCAGCCATGTTATTACCCTAATTAACAGTGGAATATTTAACTACATGTTGAACAACCCACACCGGCCCACCTCTTGTGGGCCGAGTATGTCACGAGTACACACTCATGTCACGGAACATGTCATGAGTAACAAATTGAAAATGAGCATATATTTTTAAAATGGCATTTGTCTTTCTACCATTTTCATTTTAACACAGGATTTGAATAATTTGCACATCATTGCATTTTATTTTTATCCTATGTTTTACACAGTGGTCCAACTTTTTTGGAAACGTGATTATGAATTCTGCAATTATCTTCAGAATAGTGTCATATTTTTATTTTTGAGCTCCGGGACAATGAGGAGAGCCTGAACAGACCCTCTCGGTAGTAGAGGTCCCTTGACCTTTCCCTGTCTATATTTCTCTCTCTCGTTCATGACGACAATAAAGGTAGGCCAGGTCCAACATTAGTCTACATCTGACAAGTAACATCTGCTTCCAGTTAGCTTGTCTGTACAACAAACAGATGCTATCACAATGTTGACTGGCCTCTACAATCCACACATGACCATAGCTGGTCAGGTCTGGAAGAAAATTATTTTGCATTATGCAAGATGTGCAAGCAACACTTGAGTGAATTCATGCATCTTTTATCATACAATGTTGCATAAATATCAATGCAGTGTCATTTTAAACATGCTATAGGACTTGCAATAATTACAGAGCAACCAAGTTTACAACCTTGTAAGCATTTTGTAAATACAGTGTTTAGGATGTGCCCACAAGAAGGAAAACTATGGAATGTAAGTTTATCACTGTACCATTGAGGTCTTTCCTCAACTTGCGGAGATCTCTTTGAAAGTCCTCAAACTTCATCTGGGAGGCCTGGAAAAGGTCCAGGGGCTCAGGCAGAGGGTAGATGCATGTCTCTTTGCCAGCATCCTGGTTAAAGACAAAACACATACATATGCAAAAACACACACACTGCAATGTCAAAATCAATCTTTCTCAAATGGAAGAGGGCCTCTTTATACTTTACACACAAGGCAAGATTTAAATAAATGTCTTGAGGGACCGACATGTACTTATCAGCAGTTCAAACATGCCAGGGAAGACGTCTAAAACTACAGCAGATAATGACCATTAAGCCGGGGTCAGAAAGCACATGTCAATTCTCCTCATCAGCATTAGTGACAGGCCATAATGAGTGCTACAGCCATGTCATGCAGGTTGATTTTGGCAAGCTGCACTACTGAGTTCATCTCATCTGGAGAACCTAATTATTTACACTAGCGCCGCTTTGGATGCTGTGCCAATGAACAGACTGCAGGTTTGAATGAAGCCAGACCAAAGCAGAGTAGGAACGGGAGATGAAGAGTGAAAGACAGAAAGAGAAGTATAGGAGTGAGCCCGGGAAAGAGAGAGAGGGAGAAAGAGGGAGGGAGAGGTGGAGAGGTAGAGAGAGATTTGTTTCTGCTGTAAATGAGGAAAGGGAAAATAAATAATTTGATAAAGGATAAGCCATGGTATCCTCTGGCAAGAGAGGAGATGAAAAGAGAGCTCTGGAAGGATTTCTAAGCAAATCAGACTAAAACAGAAAAGTGATTCGAATAAACAGGAACCAAAACATACCTCATCAAAGTGCCTTAAATAGTAAGCAACAATGTAGGACAAAAGACTCTGGGAGTTATCCTGAAAGAAAGAGAAAGATCTAAATAAATAAACCAAGATCCCTTTATTTATTAATTTAATCATTTTGGAGCAGGACGTTTTAATTTGTGCAGGGCAAACAAGAATGGAGACAGCAGCCTTAGAAGTTAGGAATAAATCATGACATTGGAAGAGTACTACAACAAAACACAACTGTGCTTGGCTGGCCGTCATAACTTAAGAGTTGGTGGAAAGTTTGATGTTCTTTATGGATACCTTACTCTGTCCGCCACTGCAAAAACACAAACCATTGCGTCCTTATATGGCAGTGCCAAGGGCACTCCGAGTCCACTGTGATATTGAATCAGAACAAACACTGTTGCTTCTCCTCAAAATCTGCCCAGCTATGGTCATAAGGTTTGAAGCCCCCAGAGAGAATACCTTTGAAACCCTGTATTCCATTTTAAACCTAGAAGTCAGATATTAAAGAATTACAGTTTTCCCCCCATTTATATGAATGTGCATTAAACAAAGCTGCCATTGGGTTGACAGGACTTAAATTAGACAGATCTCTCTTCTATACATTTCTTCCCCCCCACTTCTAATCCAGTCTTTTCCAGGTTTCTTGTGAATCACAAATCTGCTATTGCAAAGTAAAAGATGTTTGCTTTTACTCAAGTACTCACACTGCTTTTAACGTCCTTCAGTTTTGGCAGAATGTCCAAGGTGAAGCCGTCAGCCTGCCCTCGAGACCGATTACCTCCGTTCATAAAATTGCCAAAAGCCAGCACCAGGCCGAGCACCTGCAATACGGCCTCACTACTCTGGAGAGTCTGATGTGAACACACCACAAGATGAAGATATGAAGGCTGAGCCAAGTGACATGAAATAAAACAAACTGTGAAGAAGGCCAGTGGCTCACCTTACACACTTTCTGAAGGATTTCAATTTTGCGGAGGATTGAAGTGATACATTCATGGAAGGTTGACTGAAAAAGGATGCAGAACAGCCGTTCAGAGAAATGGGAGATTTGCGATAGCTGGAACAGAAACCTGATGAAGGGACAAGACCAGTCGACTTAAAGCATCTATTTAATAGCAAGCCATTGAACAGACTTAGTTTAGAGGGTGTATTTGGTTCTTACTGTTCTGGCTTGTCCAGTGGTTTGGCATCTTCCTTGCCTTTGGCAGATTTAATGTGCTTTTTAATGCTGTCCATCTCATCATCTTGAGCTCTCTGTCAAAATAAAGTACACATTAAGTTGAAATAGAAATTGGTTACAGTTTTGATGTTGACAAAAGGTTATTTTGTTTTACTTAAACCTAAACTAAGCTAGCCAAAACACAGAATGCCTCTACAAAAGCCTCAAGTCATCACTCATTTCTTTATACTGTGACAGGAAAATACACTGGCACCATCTTTTGAATCATTGCCATTGCTGAAAATTGAAGCTGTTGCCAATCAGATGCTTTCCAGATGGCATTGTATGATGGATCAAATCTGAGGGTAATTATCCGTATTCATAATTTCATACATTTTGACAAGATCTTCAACAGCGCTAGCTGTAATGCAGCCCTTAACTGTGACAGCACCATGTTTTATTCAGTGTTGTACACTCCTAACCTTATTCAAACATATTGATGATGATTTTAACCAAAATATTCAATTTTGATTCATCACTCCATGAGACCCATTGCTGGTTGTTGTGCAATTTGGCATATCTCAGCCTTTTCTCCCCATTTCTCTTTCCTATGAATGGCTTCTTGACAACCAGCCTTCCACTGAGACCATTTCTAATGAGGCTTCAGAAAAGTAGATGGATCAACTGAAGGTCCAGATCCATTTTTACACTATCCATTTCCTTTCAGATACTGTTTATCTGCTGTAGATTTTTAGGCCTATTTCTTTTGACCTGACACTTGTGACTCACATTGTTGGTAGAGAAATTTTATAAATACCATTTTTAAACTGTTAACATTGGCATTACTGTAGATTCAACTAAAGAAATGAGAACAAGTTATGAGTTTTTGTGTAAGCCTTTAGTTAAAAAAAAAAAAAAGTCTGGCTCATTAGAAGCAAAATATAAAGAAATGAAGGTTGACTCAAGACTTTTGCACAGCTTAACTACACGAGAACATACATGGATATTGCTGAAACATATTTTTGTGTGTGTATTTCCTTTATTTTTGTAAGGATCAAGGGTAGCAGTGTCACAATCAGGAAACCAAAATTTTAAGAAATTTTTTTATTGATTTTTAAGTGGAAAATCAATTTAAAAAAAACACATCTGTAAAAGAAATGGGTGGGACACCGACAGCACAGGAAACAGTATTAAGTGCCTTATAAAAGAATTCGTTTGGATATTACTTGAATCACTTTTATCCTCCTAGTATCACCCAGCACTCCAAAGCAGTGAAAACATACATTCAAAGTCCATCCCTTGGAAATAGTGAACCTTTTTGTAATAGCTGAAAAAATACACATTAGAATGAGTTATACTTGGACACATTCCCAAAACAGCATTTGAGCGTTGAATGATTTTTGAACAAAAATATCAATAGATGTAATTCTTCTGTAAAAGGCAAGTTACACTCTGCTTCTTAGACGCAGAATGTAACTTGCCTCTTTTTGCCAAAAATAATTGTACTGGTGTTTTTTAATGTTTTTTCCCCATTCGTCTCCAACATCAGCTCACTGAAACTTTTGAATGCTCATCCATGCAAAAATTAGTTGCAAGGTGTTTGGAAGTTTTCTTGCATTTCAAACCCTGCTCACTACATTTCAGTTGGATTGAAGTCTTTTTTTTTTTTTTTGGCGTGTCTTAGGCCATTCACAGCCCCCTACCCTCCCTAATTTTCTTCCCTTTTGATGTCTGGAAGCTTTATCTCAAGTGTAAAAGAATTCTCAAATTATGTTTTGTACATAAACTCAACCATATGCCAGCCTATACAGTATAGGTTTCACAAATGCTAAAAGTATTGCCTTCAGCCAGACTACATTCCTGACTATTATCCTGCTGCCAGGCTCTGGACCACAGTTTTATACAAGGTGGTTTAAAAAAAGCAAGCCAAAAATGCCCCTTCATTTCACAAGAGGCAAAGACAATAGATCTTAATGTGTCTGACGCAGAGGGGCAAAACAATAAAACCATCTCCAGGAAGAAAATGTAAACTCTCTCCTAGTCCCTCCAGAGCCCTTAGACCCCCAAAGTCTGAGTCTCAGCAATCTGGCCTCACCCTCTGTTTCTCTCCATCCTACTCTGAGGCTTGGCCTCGGCATGGATCCTTGGAAAACATCAAACACCAGCATCAAACGCACTGAGGGCCAGATTAGTATTCTGCACACCGCTGCCTTCTGTCGGTGAGGGCAAGCTCTCCTTCGCCTTCTCTCGAGATGTTTTCAAGTGTAAATATATTTAACACAAAGCAGATCCTTTTCAAAGGGCAGCAGTGGAGCCCAGCAGTGTTTGGTGTAATTGGGGACAAGTAGGCATTAGCGTGTGATCTTTGAATTGCTAGGGCATGTTGTGGTGGTTGTTAGCATGAGAAATACAGTCCCATGTGGAATATCAAATGCAAAGTACAGTAGGATGATATTTGTGATGCCAGAATACTAGAGGTAGCCAAGTGGTATTCATTACGCAAGTTTCTAGTACAGGGCTAAACAGAGCCAGACAGGCCTTAATCACTATTTATGTCACTCAGTTTTCAATGAAACTACATTTATGAGATACTTTGTACTTTGAGATGCCAAATAATCAACCTCAAATGACAAGTTATATTGTGTAATGATAATGTAAACTATATCTAGTCTTTTCAAAGCAATACCATGTAAAATGCAGTATGAGGTGATCATATCTTGTTTAAAGGTTTAGGAGACTCTGACTGACTGACCTCCCTGACCATTACCTACTACCAGCTGAAAGAAGTCTGAACTTGAGACAACTAGTCTGGGGCCAGATTATGGCTTGATATTAGAGGGTAGGGAGCAGCGTCTCGCTATCACCGTGACCCCTTTAATGACACTGGCTTTTTGTTCAAAGAACAGGAGTGGCTATAATCTGGAGCTCATAGACTAAGCGACTCTGAATGCATCCGTCTTTATCTTCATACTATACAGTATGTGCAAATTTGTGTGGGTCACATGTTTGTTTGTGAGCATGTTTGTGTGGGTGAGAGAAACGAAGAGAGAGAGGCAGAGAAGACTGATCTAGCTCCTAGCACAGTGAGTGAGGGTGTAACCATTAGAAGCCCCTCACATTCCTAAAGACAGGCTGACTGTGCTGCCAACTGTGGTTTAGGGGGCTGGAGACCCACAGACAGGATGGAGTCTCGCAATACAAAAGAGAAACAATTTGGCTCCGCGACTCAATAACATAGCCTTAGGCCATAAGGGGGAGACGCAGAGGGAGAGGGCTTGAAGTCTTGGGGTGACTGGAGAGGTTAGAAGACTTTTGATCCTGAGTTATGACACATTGGTTCATAACTACAGCTTGTCTCAAGCCACAGTCTCATTCCCATGATCAACATTATTAATATGCCTCTGGCAGCCAAAGGTCTAGGCCTCTCCTGTGTAGTTGTGCCAAAAAGTAATTCACAGGAATTTCACAGCATCTTAAAAATGTATCACAGTTGAAATGTGGAAAACATACTCATTTTCATGTTCTGTTATTTACTGACCCAACTTCGAATGGTCCCTGAACCATTTCTACTGGGGCTGGGGCGATTTCCTATCAGACGAGGTTGATGAATATGTATTTACTCTATAAATGGAAGTCTTCACAGCCAAAATGGAGACATATTGGGAAGTACTGATGACAGTTCTGTAATTCTTTGCTAATATTATGAGATTTACCTTGGCAAAGCTCATTGTAGTCAGTTCTTTTTTTAAAACCACATTGAAGCTCTGACACAAATCCTGGAGTTTCTCAACTATCATTTCCTTTGCACATGGGCATTACAAAAGTTGAGTCAATCAGATCCAGAGTGTAGAAAACATGTTTACTACGTAAAAGCTTTGGTTCCCTTCCAGGCCAGCAGACAGACCTACACATGACTGACGCTGTCGCCAAACAGCACACATACCAGTACAGTTTGTGGCTTGCCTGTTTGTTTGAGTATCTAATGCACATTTCCTCAGTTCACCCCTTTCAAGTGGAACATGGAATATGACTTAGATAGAGAAATATGTCCACAGTAAAGTGGCATCTCTGAAATGTTGCTACACAATAATGTAATTACAGTAAGATTTTTTTTCACCCCTACAATTTAAACAAAAGGTTCAGCCTTTGATAATGTTGGAAAGATACATTTTGATGAATGACATTTGGTGTTTTGTGGTTTACCCTCAGTCAAGTGAAAAATAAAACAACACTAACATGTGATGATTTTTTTTTTGCCATTTTGTTGATATCACTGCTTTTTGAGTCCTCTTGAGTTTCATTCTATAATAGAATGATTGCTTGTTATTGATATATGGCATGAAATGTGCAACAATAAATCATTCTATTTGTCACTAGCAAGCTGTTCCAAATTCAAACTTTTACTGCAAACCACACAGGAAAAGAAAAAAGACCAAGGTTTTCCCTGTGCAAATACTGCCATCAACATCAGCCTGAGCTGTCGATGGAGTTGCTTTGTATAATTTTCCTGAGCTGGTTGCTCAACATTGTGTATTTATGTGATTCTAGATTGGCAGGAAAGTTCACAAATGTATTTCAGCTTGGGAAATTGCCTTTTCACTGGTCTATTGATTCACTGAAAACCACTGTCCGCATGATCCTTTATCATCCTTCCTCTAAAGTAAAAAAAAAAAAAAAAAATGCAAAGAAAAATTTTATTATGTAATTTTTGTGACCATATAAAATAGCTTTGATTCCAAAGTCTTTGTTGTTATACTCACATTTTCATAGAGGGCTTGCAGAGTCTCCAGATCAACAACAGTATTGTCCATATTTAGAACGGCTGTGGATGGAAAGAGAGGGTGACATGGTTAATGTTAATGTTAGCACTAAAGCATGTCATGACATTCTTTTACCTTGAACGAACACCGTTAACAAGTCAGAAATCAAACCAACACAAACAGACCGACAACTTCCTAATCACTAGATTATACAGTGGGTCTTTTTCTGACACAACAACTACAAACAAAGGTGGAATACCATTTCCTGCTGGGGCTGGAGGTGCCACGAAACAAGGACAAAATGATTCTGTGCCCACATAAAGTGACACGGCATATGCTTTAAGCTGCAGAGTTATCAGTTCTCATGACGATAGCATGCAAGGAGCCATAAACTAAAACATAAATATGGAGGTTTTAGAAACCTGTCAAAGGTACAAAGATCTGTGTTTGAACTCCTGTGTTTGAATTCCTGGTGTCGCCTTTTTGTCTCGGCGCGAGGACCTGGCGCCCTCGAGCATTAATCCTTTGAAAGTAAATGTTTAAAGACAAACAGAGCCCGGGGGTCTGTGGTGTTGAGGCTGAGGTGTTGCTGTACGCACAATCACCCAGTGAAGTGCTTGACACCTATATGTGTATTTCACCATGCTGTAGGGGCCCAAAATCACTCACAATATTTTGATTTGTTGATTGCTGCTGAGGTACAGGGGTGAAAGCTAGGGTCACAGAGGCTAAAGCAACTTTGAGTAAGGGAGTTTTGCTTGGATAATGAATACAGAAGGACTTTTTTAAAGGCTTTTGCAGCACAGCTGAAAAATAAGATCAAAAGAAAACAACAACAAATATAAAACTAAAGAATGGTCAGGCATGTGGAAAGAGTCTGATATCACTTTCTCTCTCTCTGTATATGCAGTTCTGTTGTCTTTTTTATAACTTCAATGTTCTTCTCCAAGTGCAAATCAACTCCTCTTTTTTTTTTTTTAGTTCTTTGCTGTCACTTCCTGACCTCCACACACTCTTTTCTTCCAAACCCACCACAGAAAAAGCTGCCCATTTCCGTTTCTTCCAGTCATTTCTTTTAACCATTTGGTTTTCATTACTATCTGAACCAGTCTTGCTGGCTTATTTGACTAGAGACTGGTTTTTAGGAGAAAACCATATCGTCACGGTAACACAGGACCTCTTCTAACTGAAATTGAGACCCATCTGCCCAGGTCTATATCCTGACTGTCACATTTGACCCAAACATGGCGCCGTTAACCACCATCTCTGACGGAGGCTGGTGGTCTAAAACTTCTCAGGAACGCTGACAGTGCACGGAAGTGTCCTATGAAACATGCAGAGTGTCGGCCAAGTCTGGGAGCAAACAACAACAGCTGTGAGGGGAAAAAAAAAAAAAAAAAAAAAAAACAACTTAAAAAAAAAAAAAACAACCACAA
>VURO01018004.1:29742-41320 GCA_015108175.1 Pelvicachromis taeniatus
GCTTAAGTGCAAAGGTTCCAGAACAGCAAAGATAGGCTGATGATTTAATTTCAAAAGGAGATTAGCTTTAAGATAGAGAGCCCTAAAAAAATGAAATCTGCACTCTGAATGACAACAACAAAGGTTATTCATTATCAAGCTGAATAATACATGACTCCAGGCCAAGCTTCAAACTGAAGAAGTGAGCAGAGCAGGGACAATTTTGTCCAATCCTGACATGGTGAGCTTTTTGCTCAGGAAGAGCAGCCTGAGCCCAAGGCACGTGGAGTTGTTACATAACACGGTCACCAGATGGTCTACACAAGCACAAATGTATGTGTGTGTGTGTATTTATGTGCGTTTGTGTGACTGAATGAATGTCAGAGGAAATAATAATCCAACTATGCAAGGAAAAGCCTTTAGCGGGGGATGTCTCATGCTGTCCTTTTGTATGCGTCCACAAGTGTCTTTAACATACTGATGCAATGGTGAATTGTTTGAAGATTTAAAAAAAAAAAAAAGGTCTGTTTGTTTGTGGCCTACTTTGACCAAGCAGCATGCAAGCAGATGATGGTTTGTATTCCAGAGATTTGCATTTATGTTAATAAATCAGCTTAAGAGCTTGCACTGTGAGGCGAGTAATCTTGCTTTTGTCTATGCGGATGTCGACTGAACCTTTATGTGCGTATGAGTAAATACAACATATGTCCATGCATGTGCATCAGCAGAACATGTTGCAATGTGCAAAACCCAGAGCTAGTCTGACCTGACTGTTTGTTTTTAGACAGATAAAAAAAAGAATTTACAGCAACTAAATTTGCTTTGTGATGAGGTACTCATGCAGCAGTGCCTTAAGCTGGAAATATAAATTAGCTTGGAAACATGCTCAGAATGACAAGACAGGTCCATACTATTAATGTTTAGTGGGAAAGTAAGAGAATCACTAAAGTTCACCATTAATTAAAAATGGTCCAGCTATGTCATAGACGATAAGATGTTTCACTGAAAGTGCAAAGACTGGGTTGAAATAGTCAGGGGAATTAACACCTGTTACCATTAAAATTAATCATGTCGGGTGTATGTATGTAGAACATTTAACAGCAATCCATCCACTGGTTGTTGGGAAATGTCACTGAAAGAGTCAACCTCATGGAGTCACTAGAGGCTCAGAAAAGCCAGTGGGAATGTCTGTATACATTATGCTGAACGTCCCAATGTGATATCCATGAAGCTGCACAGCTAGTGAGGTTTAAAGAAATATTTATAAAGTCATTTGAGTGTCTATCAGTGGATGACTTGATGACTTATTTTAGGTTGTCATTCTGTTGCAACATAAAGACACAGTGAACAGGCCTATATTTTCACAGAGCTGATGTGTTGCAAAATATGTTGCAGTTTAAATTGTACATCAATTTACACATACTTTACCACTTAACTTGCATGCTCAGCTGCAAGGAGTTATAACAGAAATGGCTCCAACAGTGACTGTGGTAAGATCTGCAGGCATGTGCATGTGTAATTAAGTCTGAGCTAAGCTTTACTGGAGTGGAAAATAAAAGATTTATGAAATCAACTTCCACATAGTCACCCTCTCTACATACACCACTGCTCCTCAGGTAATGAAATCTCGCAGATGAATAATAGTTAGACAATGAATACAGAAACACACACTGCACTCATTCTCTCTTTGCAAGTAGCAAAGTAAGAAATATGAAACACAGCTGCCCTAGCTTTAAGGGTTATTTCTGTCCCCACAAAAATCTCAAGTCCAATTAATTTTATGAGCTCTTGTAATGTGAATCTAGCATTTTAAAGTGCAAAGTGTTTTAAAGCTAAACTGTATAGCTGTGCAAAAAAAGAACCTACCCCTGAATATATGGTCAGTTTTTAGAAGTGCTAAGTGAAAGTGAAGAGAAAGGTCTTACATTAAAAACTGGTGACACAGTACTGTCACCAAGGAGCTCTGCACACCCATTGCTGAAGGGGTGCAGGAGACCCTGGACAAGCATTCGTTGACACAGTTCTTTCACATCCTCTTCGGATGACCCATCTCCTTGGTGCATACACAGCCTATCCAAAAGAGCACGACCTGAGAAAAGAAAAGACAGACACTGCAAGAACAAAACGGAGGCATACGGAGCTGCATTTTCAAGACTAGAGAAGGATACTTGGGTGAATTTGAACCCACACATTTTTAACTTTCACATTTTTTCAATTTATTTTTAGATATATTATGGGAAGTTGAGAAAAAATGTGTAATTAGACACCTCATGTCAATCTGACCAGAGAATGTAAAAGACATCGTTCAGTTTAGGATGTGATAATTAAACACCTACACTTGTAAACTCTATTCACAACATTTACACGTGGGTGAAAAGGGAGGTGGTGCTGATTGTGAAGTGCAAAGAATTATCAAATGGCAAAAAAAAGATACACACACGCGTGCGCGTGCGCACGCACACACGCGCACGCACGCACGCACGCACGCACACACGCACACACGCGCACACACACACACACACACACACCCTGGTGGGGACATCTCATTGACATAATGCTTTTCCTAGCTGTCGGTCCCCATCAGTATAGTAAATTTCAGGTTTTTGGTCCCCACGAAGATGTAAAGTAGTCTGTTTGCCTGTCTGTAAAGTAAGTTTGAACTGTGAGAAACGTAGTATGAAAAGGTCTCTACTCTATATGGAATGACATTATCTCTTGAAATTGACATTAATAGCAGGAAGTAATAGTTTGAAGGGTGGTGGGGAATATCAACTATGTGACAGCAGAGGACTGTTGAGCTCATAATAACACACAGCTACATCAGGAAGTCCAATTATAAAACAGGATAATTTCTTTTAACCATGTGATACAGAGACAGTGTCAAATCAATTAAAATTACTCATGCTCCTGTGGACACTGATGTAATGAAAAAAAAGAAAAAAAGAATGAAAGGAGTTTGAATGCAGATTTTGTTTTATTCATCAGTGGGAATTTGTTGTCACTTGTTCTAACATTAAGATGGAGTTTTCTATGGTTTCCCATCTTTCTTCTCATTCCTCCCACTCCTTCTTAAGGATACATGTGACCTGTAAACCTCGCTGCACTGATTGGTATCACATGCAATGTAAACTGGTTAGAGACAAGTCTTTGTGAGCACAAACGGAACAGAATAGGTCTCACAAATGTGAAGAGCCACGCAGGCACAAAAATTGTCATTTTAATATGGATTTAGATCACTATGTACCTCTGTTGTTTGGAGCAAGTTCACCTGATGCAAACAGAAATTGATTTAACATCATGACTTATTTTTGTCTTGCAGAAAAACTGTCGCATGAGTTTAACATCAGCTGTATGTGTGTGTATGCGTGTGCTTCGTTTCTAAGCCAGTGGAATCAGAGGATGACATAGCCGTGGGTGGGTGGCAGCATTGTTGTTCGGTCCTCTGATTTATGAGCACAGGCAAAGACAGGAGACAACAGCTGAGCTCTTGAAAGGCTCCACAATAGTAAGGAGGACAGAGTGGCATTGTTTTTTTGAGAGTGAGACATTTGTTCTCAAAACGCATCTCAAAGACACCCCATAGTTTTATTATGGTTTTGATTAACTATTGTATTTTAAAATAATAACCTTAGTATTTCTAGTGTACTTACTTATAAATATAAAGTGCAATTTGTAAGTAATTAAATTCAACTTACTAGGCAATTACCATAATCATTGGTTGTGTAATGGCCTAATCTCAAATAGGTAGGAATACATTACGACGTTCCTAAAATATTTAAATGAAAGGCTTCATTATTGTCTCCTGATACTTTGGTGCCACTGTGATAGCAGAGCAATCACAAAACAAATTAAATTAAAAAAAAAATGAAGCTACTGATATTGTGTGTTTTTCTCTATTTGTTTCTCAACTTTTTCTTTGTATTGCAAAAAATGTAGGTCATTCTTTTGTAGCACTGATTTCAATTTTAGTACAAAAAACTAACATTAATCAAAATATCTTCAGTAGGGGCAAATTGTCTTGTAGCTCACTTTCACACAGTACTCTCAGAGAAATACCATCCAGAATGACTGCAGTGATGCTAATAGATTATGGGACATTTAAAAGAGAAGACTACTGCAATAAATTGGCACCTATGTTTTGGGAGGAAGGTTATTTCTTTCTTTACCTTCTTTTTAAAGTTTTTTGAAACCTGTTTTGATTGCTCACTTCAGTGGTTCCATATATGACTCACCAGAGAAGACATCCAGGTAGGGTACTGTAGCAGCAGACGTCTGCTTTTCATAGCGTGCTCTCCTACAGCCCAGTGTCCAGTATGTCCCACCTGTGTAACTCTTCTCTGTGGTCCCATCATTATGCTCATCAACCTCAGCAGACCAGTCTGCAGACACGCTATGCAGCCCAGCTATGGAGCAGGACCTCTGCTTGCGTCTCCTAAACCCCTGGACCTTGTTGGATTCCAGTGAAGGATGGATTGGATCGGTTTTCCGAGGCACATGGGGGCTGGTAATGGGGGAGCCAACTGGAGAAGTGAGCTGCCTGGTGGTGGTCTTAATATAGGAAGGGTGGACTGGTGGGTAGAATTTGACAGTAGAGGGAGAGTTGGAAGATCTTCGTCTAGGCTGAAAAACAGGGGGACTGTCTGTTATCAGGTGGCTAATAGACAGACTATTCTTCCTCCTTTCCAGAGACAGAAAGTCCCGCCCACCATTTTCTTCTTCCTCCCTCTCAACAGACAGGTCCATGCTGCTTGCACTTTTTTGAGTACCAGTTGGCCCTGTCCCTACCATTATGGAATCTAAATGGTCACATGACACCAATGAGTTTTTACCAAGTACAGCCTGACTATCTTGACCCTGATGTGGAGTCAAATACAGACTCTCCAGTTCATCCTGGGGCTCCTCAGCACTTTCATATGAGGTGGTGGTGGCTGTAGTGTCTTGAAAGCTATAAGTGCTGTTAGTTTTTGGAAAAAGGCTGCCACTGCTTCTCTCTGTGTCTGGAGCAGAAGATGATGGACCACTCTCACTTAGAGACCCTGGACCAGATGAAATTCTTGATATAGATATGTCACTCCTTTCATTCTCCAGGTTCTTATACTTATCATTCAGTTCTTGAGGTACACTTTCACTAAAAAGAGTTGGGGAGAAACAGTCTTGATCCAGATTAAATAGTTGGTGAGATATTCCGGTCTCAGGAACTTTGCTCCCCTTTGAGGTCGACCCTTCAGATAAGTGGCTGGTAACCATTTCACTGGCAACACCTTTGTCTCTCATGGCCTGCTGGATATCAGAGAGCAGGTCTTCACTTTCAGTTGCCGAGTGAAAACTGTAAAGTTCAGCATCTGACCCTGAACTTGTCTTCCGGCCAGTCTCGTCGCCCCTTGATTGGTCGCCGTCTGCAGTCAAATGGGTTATATCCCCCTCGACATCTGACAGCATGCCCATCTCATCAGCTGGCAGGCTCCTCTCTGCACCAGACTCGACCCCTGCTTTGCCAACGTGTGCTGACCTCCTATCTTCCAACATATCATCCTTAGACAACCCTTTCACCTTGGATAAACTCTTCCTGATCTTCATTCCAGAAAACACAGAACCCTTTGACTCAGACTTTGATTTCTTCTTACCACCATGTTCTCCTGCACCTTTATTTATTTTATTGTAGGACTTTTTGGATTTTTTGTCCACTTCTCGCTCATCTGCCTCACCATCGCAAGAAACATCCCCTGTTGGTCCACCACTGGCTCCTCCTTTCTTCTGCTTTGCTTCCTGGTTCCCCATGTTCCTGAGCAGACGAACACCTTTGGCTAACAGGCCATGATGCTGGGGTCGAGGTTGGGCATGCTCGGCTTCCTCCTGAGCTGCTGCTGCCGCCGCCGGTCCTCTGTTGGTCAGAGCCCTTTCAAAGCTAGCTAATCCCTGCTGCCTGCTCACCACAGTTAACGGCAGCTGTGAGGATGATGCTGGCTCCCCCAGCACTGCTGATGCTGATGATGAAAGGAGGAGGAGACTGGCAGTGACAGCCACGGGCTCACTACCACTCAGTGCTCCCTCTCCCCCCCTTTCCAGCTCAGCCTCTCTCACATTCTGAGCCTTTCTCTCTTTTTGCTCCTCCTTTCTATCCCCATCTGCTTCTGCATGCTCAGCTGCCTTGCATAACGGGCTGCTGTTTGAGCGAGCAAGTCGCTGATGCTGGGGAGTTTGCTGCCCCGGTCCATTTTCAACTGGAGGAGAATGAAAGAGCTTAGGACTGTGTGGCTGATGCTCTAAAATGCACTGCTGCTGATTAAGAAGAGAGTTCTGTTGTTTACGGAGGATATTGGTAACACTGCTCTTCCGCCGGCCTTTGAACGTGGTAGTGAAGAAACTCTCTTTTAGAAAGGGAACTTGGGTCTCCACTGTCTTTATTGTCTGCATCCTGCTCACGTTGGTTTCATCCAAGAGAACGCCTGTCAACAAAGGCTGACATAATGGGAGAAGAACAAGTTCACACTTATTTACTGTATATTTAAGCTTAGCTTCAAAATAGCAGAAGGGAGGCAATATGCTCTGAGATGAGTCATAATGCCTGATTGGCAACAGCTTAATTTTTGAGCATGAAAATTATGCCAAACACACCACCAATGCAGTAAAGGCCTTCCTAGATTAAAAAAAACAACAAACAAAAAACAAGTTTACATAAAAAAAATCCAAACCCAACAACAGTGGAATGCTACCAGTCATGGACTGGCATCCCTAGATCCTGAACCTCAACATGACTGTGTCATTTTGACTGAACAAATCAAAGGGTAGTGAACATTAGTGAACATTCAAGTTGAACAGATACAACTTAAGTCTATTGTTTCCATGCTCACAATTTTGTATATAATTACCTCAATTATTTTCTGTAATTTTCATTTCAAGGTACAGCTATGATAATCTAAGGAACTTGGAAAGAAAAAAAGTGACGCTTCTCTTTCTAAGCTCCTTAGATTATCATGGCCTGGATGACTGAGAACCTTCTCAGACATACAGCTTTGATACTGTGCAAAAGTCTCGAACCACAACTCATTTCTTTTAAATTTTGCTTTCAATGAACCAGACTCTCTTACAATTTTCCAAAGTAGTCTTGAGCAACAATACTTAAAGTTTAAGGTCTTAATAAGTATTTCATTGGGCATTGGTTGCTTTTTCACTTGTTTTCAGTCCAGTAATTTTACCTGACCATTTTAAGATGGATGCGTTTTTTCTCTGTTAAGCCACTTTACAACAACTTCTCAATCATTCAAACACACCTAACTTGGATAAACCAGAAGAAGGCTTACCTAAGATAGCTCAGTCTTCATTGAAGAATAAAAGTCATACCAAATATTTACTTTCAACCGTGTTAGAATTGTACAGTCTCTGGTTTTTGACTTATATGCTTTTAATTGCTGCAAGAATGTATCATCTTCCTAGCAAAACACAGAGAAATGTGCGGTCTCAAGACTTTTCTACAGCACTGTAGATCAGACAGGTCATTCAAGATCTACAATTTTTAATCTGCATTTTTTCCCCCCACACACAAATATACTCTACCACAAACCGCTAAATACTCATGTCACTTGTTTAACTAATGCAGTGGGATTACTTAAACAAAGACTCAGTTTAATGTGACTGCCGAGTTGCAGGAAATTATCTAAAACATGTAGGAGAATATCTGGTGACGATTATGATTTTAGGTTTCTCAAATCCAAATATTTACTGTTAAACTTAATGTATTGGCGTTGGATTTTTTGTCACTTTGAGAGTTTATAGCTAAAAAGCAATACATTCATTGATCAAGAAAATAAATCGGCAGATATATCAAAAAATCAGATACTTATTATGGATTAAGTCAAAGTGTAAGTATATGGTGGTTTGTCCACAACTTACGAGCGACTGCAGAAAAACATCGACAGCAGAAAAGTTTAGGAATGTAAGTAATTGAAATAATTGTGTCCACATTATTATTTCCAAACGGATTCTTCTTGTGTGTTCATCAGCTTGTATCGACACACGCCTGAAGATTGATTAACCTCTATGTGTAGTAAATGTAACATTTATCCTCCCGTCACCAATTCTAAAGATCACTTTTCTAACCATAAAAGACAAAAAAAATCATAATAAGGTTTCAACTTACAGCATTTAGTTTAAGCAACACGAAACAGTGTAAAATAAAAAAAAACAACAAATGCAATGACCTCTTTTATAAAGATTTTCAAATATAAAAGCTGTTGTACTTGCCTGACTGCTGGATTCTTCTCAGTGGTTTAGTACTGACTGAAGAAAACAACACAAATGGGTGTTTGTCTTCTTCTATGAGCCGCTCCTTAGCCATGGGTCACATGAAGTCTGTATTTTCCTCATCACATGTCTAGTCACTGTGGCCATCTCTCATTAGCTCTGTCGAGACTTTCCTTACTAACTTCATCAGGACTCATGATGGGAACACACACACAACAGTCAAATAACACTATTGTACTCAAATTAATTTCTAGATTAGGCACTCGATGGCAATCTCAATTTCATTTCAGACAGCGATACAAGACTCAATTTTAATAACAAATTAGACCACAAACACACATTTGGTTGAGTCACTCAGTAGCTGTTAGTCTTGACTGATGCACTGTGGTGCCACTTTTAAGTCTATGCCCTCATTAAGCAAATGAGCTTCAGCTGTTTTCTCCCTACATAAGCCGTCACCAGACAGGTCAGTGACCTCAATCCTAACCGAGACAACATGTTTCCTATGATAGCAAATAATTAATATTATAATTGAGTTTAAAAAAAAACTTGGAAGAGTAGAGGCAAATTCAGAATAATATAAATACATTTCCTAGGGTTGGTAGAGCAATAAAACTCTCAAAATCACTGTTTAATTCTACCTTTAAAGATAAAAGAAAACACATATTCCACTTTTGCGTCACATCCACAGAAAGCCAAAAATGTGCCATATAGTTCCTACAAAGGTTTTCCTCACTGATGTACAGCTGAAAAGAAATTATTGAGTAGTAGAGATTTGATGCAGTTTTACTTACAAGTTGGAGCAAAAAATAGTTATATAACAGTATTTCTTCATTCTATGCTACAAATGTTTTGCAGGGTTCAAGTGTAATAACAGGAATTTTCACAGACTCTCTAAACCCCGTCTGCTTCTTTGAACTTTCTCTTTTGGTCATACTTGTTGGGATTAGTAATCAAACTTTTCTGAGCAGTGCCACCTTAGCTTGACTACATATCCAGGGAGGTATTCACATTCCATCTTGCTTGTCGTTTAAGTCCCTTCCACCACTAAACAGGCAGCCGAGGCTTTCTCATAGAGAGCAGAGGTTTTCTTCAGTTTTTTTTTTTATTTTTCAGTTTTTAAGTATTGAGTAATACTACAAAAACATTTTATTTAAGGTCATCTAAAGTCTAAAACAGCAAAGAACAATAACAAAAAATTAACCTAAACAAATGACGGTGGCCATACAAAAAAGAAAACATTCAAATATTCCTTAGACATGATGTCATACAGATTGTAGCAACATGTGTTGGGAAAAATAAAACAAAATGACTGTTCATTGGGAAGTCAGTGCTCTACAACTTGTGGACATTTGTTGGTTAAAAAATAAACTGGATATTTCCTACTACTGGGTTGGCATGACATGACAGCATCACACAGTTCCTGCTGATTTGTTGTCTATGATGTGATTCTGCTTTTCCACCAAATCATAAAGTTGCTCTATTGGATTCAGATCTTATGACTGTGCAGGCCATTTGAGTAAAGTCAAGTCATTGCCGTGTTCCCGAAGCCAGTATGAAATTAATTTCAGTGGTCATAAAAGAGTGGACGTGTCAGCAGCAAAACTCAGGTCATTTGTAGCATTTAAACAATGATCTAAGGGGCCAAGAAAATATCCTCAACACCATAACACTACCAGGCACCAGCACCAGCCTGAACTGCTAATAACAGGCAGAACTAATCTAGAATATGACCAGGTCATCCAAATGTTGCGACAGCAATCGAGGTTCATCAGACCAGGTGACATTTTTGCAATATTCTATTTTGACAGTTTCCTGTTCTTAGTTGAGAGGAGTGGCTTTTGCTGCATTGGAAGCTTGACATGCATTCAGATATTCTTTTCTGCATACTTTGGTTCTAATGAGTGGTGATTTGAGTTTCTGTTGCCTTCCTGTCAGCTATTAGTATTCTGGGAATTCTTCTCTCACCTCTGACATCAACAAGTTAAGAAAAATTAAGTATTTTCACTTAGAGAACTGCTGATCACTGGATAATTTGTCTTTGTTTTTTGGACCATTCACCTCTAAATCCAACAGATGCTTGTGTGTGAAAATCCCTAGATCAGCAGTTTTTGAAATACTCAATCCCAACAACAACCATGCCACATTCAAAGTCCCTTCAGTTACCTTTCTTCCCCATTTTGTTGCTCAGTTTCAGCTTTAACAGGTGACCTTCTACATCTTTAAATGCACAGAGATGGCTGACTTGATTTTTGCAGTAACAAGCAGATGTTCCTAATGTAGCGGCTAGTGAGTGTAGTATTATTGGCTTGTCACTGTATTGTTTTTTAGCTCTGGTTACAGAATAACATGGATAAATTCATGCAACCCATATTATCTATTGCTTTAATCTAATCTGGTTGGATGTTTATAATCTGCATTATTGAACATGTGTTAAATATGAATGTGAGGCAGAGCAACACTCAAAAATTGATTTAGTTTAGTGAAGCTATTCTATGTAAAACAGGTGAAACACCCTAAATTACAGTGACAAAAAGACAAAAACAAAAGAAAATAAAGTCATTACTGACAAAAGGTTTTTTGTTTTTTATTGGCTTAAAATATGAGTATGATTGGCATAATTAAAATGTAACAAACTGTTGTGTTCACAATTTTGGCAGTTTACATTCCCAATACAGTACAAAACACCCCTAATTTGTTGATGAAGAACGTATTTGACACTGTAGCGTGGCTCCGTACTGTAGTGGTTTACACATTCGCCTAATAAGCGAAAGATCCCCAGTGTGTTTCTGGGAGAAGATAGAAATTCCTCAGGGGCTGCATCAGGAACTGCATTCAGCATAAAAATCTGCCAGATCAAATACACAGAGCCACCTCTTGTGGCAACCCCTTGTGAATAAAGGAGCAGCCAAAAATAGCTTTCTATATTATGACATTGTGCTGAAAACTAATGAAATATTCAGTGATGGTTGGTACAGGATTTGTTTTAAACATTTCTTTGCAGCCAAAGTCATGCCATCATTTCCAATATAATATAATCTAGCCATTCATTTGTATGCTAGTTGTTGTAGTATAGTTTTATATTCGGTAATTGCTGAACAGTATTCATAATGAAAGATTCAGATGTGGCAATACTGCATAAAAACCCTTCTACTTAGGATAAAGATAACACAATATGCCTTAAAACACAAAAGAGAATCTTTACCTGTGTGTGGACTCTTAGTGGTTGACCTGTGACATTTTCACTCTTTCTGGATAGAAATACCTGATAATTCTGTAAACCATTACAGCTTTTAATTCACACAGTTATGACCATTTTGCAATGGCAGAAACAAACAGGTGACAAATTACTGAAAAA
>VURO01018007.1:0-18920 GCA_015108175.1 Pelvicachromis taeniatus
ATATATATATATATATATATATATGTGCATGACAAAAACAAAGGCCTAACTGATACAACCTACCACCAACACGCAATTGCTAGTTTTTTTTAGCATACGTGGCTCCGGACTAACACAGTCTAACAGTCCCACAGTAAATCCTCCCGTCCTCATGAAAGCTAATATTCAGAGCTTCTGATTCTTCTGTATAATCGTTCTGCAGGATGTTGATTCAGCTTTAGAAGGTCCACAACATATCTCCTCCAAAATGATCCCCCTCAGCAGAACAAACACCTTCATAAAACTGTTTATACACAAAATAGCACAGATAGTGTTGTGCAATCCAGTATCCAGGGCAGGACGGGGAGTTTAATTTCCACTTGAAACATTAAGAGAAAGAAAATAGGCTACACCTGCAACAGAGCCTCCTCCACATACAAAAGGTGAGTCGAACCATCTGACTGCACTTAATGACCATAAATGAGCAGAAATCAGCAGAACAGCTGAAACAGTATTGAGACCTAATGTCTGCTCAGCTCTTATTTGCTTCCCCTGCTTCAGGCCAACAGTTCTGCCAATTCATTTTAAGCCGTGTGTGTAAAACTGTATAATTGTCTCAACAAACGCACACTTATCTTGAACTTAAATTTAAAAGATAGAAAAAACACGAATCAAAGCAGAGACAGAAACACTCTGATCCTGAACAGGAACCTGTGTTCATGCACACAATGACGTGTCCTAAGTGTCAGCTGGAATAGTGAAACATAATGAGACAACATTGAGGCTGATCTACTAATCAGGAAGTTAAATATCACCACGATCACTGACCGATGAGATCATCGTCCATCTGCAACACCTAAACGTAGAACCTTCATGAAGGGAGGACTGCATGCACAAGTGCCCCAATACAGAATTAACACATGAAAGCAAACTATTCCTTTAAGGACAATCTTACCTAGACATTAAATTATGTTACTGTGGGTTACTTAGAGTCATGTCAGTAGGACTAATATGTGAGAACAGACATCTGTCATGTTAATCTGATTGTAAGCAGTGTGTGTAAATGCACCCAGAGAGCGTTACTGTTCTGCTAAGCGATGTGTTAGTTCAGTGCCAGCAGCCCCACACGTCTAAAGAGTTTCGGAGGAAGTTGTTCTGCGAGATTGTTCTCATTGTTTTGGTACAGAGTGAAAGGCAGTACAAGAGTCCTACCTTTTGGTAAACCTGAATGACATGTTTCTACAACAGAATCAGACAAAGAAACAGTGAAAATGGTGAAAGAGAAGTGAAGGAAAGGGGAGGGGGAGATCGAATGAGTGAACAAAAATGGGGTGATTGGAATCATTAACAGTGAAAGATAAAGATTCATTTTTATTTTTTCAATTCAGTATTAAATGATTTCAATTCCTCATTTTAGGTCAATCATTGCAGGTGGGATGTCACTGGCCTGGCTGCTGCTTTCGGTGCTTTGTATTTCTTAATTATGGTTTTTAACTCGAGACTCTCACTGTGACAATATTAACCACAGTAAGCTTTCACATTGATATGGTCTAAAGAAAAACAAAAATTACAAATGTGATACTAACACATACAGTACGCAGCAGACATACAGCGCTAAAGCACGTGTAGTGCAGGAAATGATTACTGTATAAAAACATTACCACCCAGGATCTTTAAAGAGTCACGGGAGTGAAACGATCTAAACTGCTCTGCTGTGTTTAAATGTCCATCATTTGAATGAATGTTATAGTTTCTTCACAATGTTTGTGGGTTTTCTGGCAGCAACCAGGCAGCGACAGATAACAAATGTGGACTTGAGCATAAATCACATTGTACAGGACAGTGAAGTGTTCCTCCAGCATGTCATTATTTATCTTAACTCTTCATGCCACGGTGCTGATTGGCTTCTAATCTGAACAGAGTCACAGTAGATTATACGGCACAGAGCAGAGCTGGAGTCCATCCTCTTTCTATTCAAGCTTTAATGTTTTTCATCAATTAAAAATGATTTCTTCAGAACAAATTAAACATTTAAACTGAACAAAAAGAGCTAAACATCAACCCGTGACGCTTCGCTACAAAACGTGCCGTGAGGCACTTCCTCGCCTACCTGCGGGTGAGTTTAGAGGTGAGTTTGGAGAAAAGGTTACTGGTTCCACGGCTGCGGGTCTGAGACAGGGGTGTGGCATCGTGGGAGAGAGTAGGGGAGGCCGGCGGCCCGTTGTACGTGGCCGTGCGGCGGTCTCTCAGCTGGCCGCCGTGGAAGGTGCTGCGGCTGGCCGTGCCTCGGGGGAAGCGGAGACGGTCGGGCGTAGTGGCGTTGGCGACGCTGTGGGTGGACGCCACCGGGTTCCTCTGACTGCTAGGAGACACGGCAACGTTGCTGGAGTGGATGGAGCAGGGAGAAATTACAATTAAAGCAGGTTTACACTCAATTTTTCCAGAGCAGACGTGTACTTCAACACACTGAACACTGAAGATTTCCACTCATCTGTGCAGGTAGAGTGTGATGGAGGCAGAGTATACACAGAAGCTGTGACTGTGCAACATACTCAAGTACACTTCTGCAATGGAAAAATGTTGGTGCAGAGTCACCACATGTGCCTCTGTATTCTTAAAATGTGTGGTCTGGTTATTCTACATGGACTTCTAAAACTGCCATGGGTTTCAAATACATGAATACTGCAGGTTAGACATCAGCAGGGTAGGAAATTATAACCAGAATGGGACAAAGCTGCACATCAGCTGGTGGATTTGGATACGCAACAGTGAGTTTAAACTTATGGATAATGGACTAATTTGCGATACATTTTTTAAAATTACAGCTAATGCTTTAGTCTTGTGACCACTGGCCTCACACAGCCGACCAACCACAAGCAGAAGCTGCATGTAGCACAGATCATCATTCCCTATAAACTGCTGGTCGTAGCAATAACTAATAGATCAGAACAGGGATGTCAAACTTCTGTTACCTTGGGGGACACATACAGCCCACTTTGATCTTAAGTGGGTCGGACCAGTGAAACTCCCCTTTCTGTCAGTCTAAAGAAATGCATACTTAATCCCTGAGGTATCTCAAGAAAAAGACGTGCAATTTCAACAGCACATCTCAGTTTTACTACGTGATAAAGAAATGTGGCTCTGTTTAATGAAATAAATCTTTGTTTATCTATTACTGTGGTGTAGGATGGATGGTTGTGGGGGTTTTTATCATTAGGACAAGCTGTAAAAGTTATGAAAATACAGTTAAAAGTCTAAAATGTACGTCCTCCAGATCTTCATCTTTGCTGGGCCATTTCTAGTCCCCGGGCCTTATGTTTGGCACCCTTTGATTAGAGCAC
This sequence comes from Pelvicachromis taeniatus, assembly GCA_015108175.1. NCBI lineage: Eukaryota > Metazoa > Chordata > Actinopteri > Cichliformes > Cichlidae > Pelvicachromis > Pelvicachromis taeniatus. Next base: position 3,321 of record VURO01018007.1, read on the forward strand.
GAGTGTTTATTTAAACTGAATCCTGACTCCATAAAGAAGTGTCTGGTAGTACTGACAGGAGGTATGATGGAGACAGATTATCAGTAAACAAATACAGCTGCAAGATTAACTTGGTGCATTTCATACACAGAAATGTGCAAGTATTTTGTGCAGACTGAGCTCCAGCACATATCTGGTCTGAGAACCCAGTTTTAGTGCCTCCCTTTGGATTAAATGCTTTCAGAAGCTAATGAGCCACAAGGTCTTCTGTCCTCATGTGTCTGTGAGCGATCTGAAGATTCTTCAAAGCAGAAAAATAAAAGGACAACTCTTTATAAAGGTCATTACATTGTTTGAGAACAAACTGAAGAGTGGGGACTTTCTGGGAGCAGAAACAAAATGAGATTAATCTATTAAACATGGTGGCAGGGCAAGGGAAATAGTATAACTGAAGTCACATGACCAAAACATCTTTATAATAATATTTAAGGCCAGTGTGTGGGATTTATTTCAATAAATTCAGAGCAATTTTAATACAGGAAATGTATAAAGCAGCTGGAACCAAAATTCACCAGTAATGAGCTGTTAATTTCACACCCCACATGTCAAGCTGTTGATATGTACAATGAAACATGGAGTTGTGAGCCTGATCACTTAAGAGTCTACACAGAAACAGACGAGGGTCTGAGGAAGCTGGGACAGCGGGGGAGTCGTGAGCAGTGGGAGCTCTTCCATCATTTCGGAGGCCGACAGGTGGGACCCAGACAGAGAAAACCAGGGGTCAAAGTTCACAGCAGACGATGGAGGAGAGATCAGGAGCAGAGCTGTGTGAGTGTATTACTGCAATGTCGCAAGGTGTGGGGGGGGGCAAGCGGGCCTCTGGTTTATGGCTGGCAGAGGATGATGGAAACATGGAAAAATATTATCACACACTGAGTTTAACCATATCGCTTGTTGACGGATGGCAGCTTGATTTCAGTGTATAGATGCATATTTTTCTCCACTCGTCCCCACCTCTGTTCTGATCAGCGTCTGAAATCAACACTCAGAAATTTCACCTGCCCAACGGACAGTGCAGAGGACGTCACATCCTAGGTCTCCCTGCTTCATTTATCATCTGGATTATGGACAGTTTTGTGGAAATTAGATCTGAAAAAATGTCTTTATTTAGCCAAAAAAGCAGCAGTGTATATGTATGACTTCCACAACAGTACAGTTACAAGCACCTTGTCTAAGCCTCATTTTTAAATCTGTTTATGTTGTGGAAATTCTACTGATTCAGTAACACTGGAGTACAGATAATATGTACTAAGGTGTTTTGGAGATCCGAGTATACAAATGATTCTTCCTATCACCACCACCTCAGCAGTGTTACCAAACATGGGGTAAACTAAACAGTAGCACCAAGGCTCGTGTTTATATCTAAAAAGGTCTTCATTCTGATCATGAATCGGTGAATTAGAGCGGCTAGATTTGGTTCGAGTAACAATAAAAAGGAGGAGGACGTGTTTTATTGAGGTATACCAGTCAATGTTGCAATTCCTTTTACTGACATTTACCCGCTCCTGCTGATGAGCATACATTTCAGACTCTGGCACCAAAAACCACTTTGCTTATTGTTCGTTGCAGGAAATGGCGCCCATGGTTTAGTTGTAGGGTTATAGAGTGTGAAGCTGGCTGGATGTGTGGGTTAGCAAGGGGCCAAACAGGGGCTGAGACATGAGAGGAGACAGACAGGGGGGTTTGGAGACCCTGTCGTCTTACTTGGGTGAGCAGTAGTCCAGAGCGTAGTAGGAGTGGGGCAGCGTGGCCCAGCCTGCCTGGCAAGCGTACAAAGGGCTGACAGTTTGATACCTCAGCCGCACCGAACTGGACGAGGCACCGAATGCAGCGGCTGCAAAGGCAGACGGGAGGCTAGTGGCACAAGCCATCTCAGTCATGCTGGTCATGCCGTAACCGGGGGGGTGGGAGGAAAAAAAAAAAAAACCCCACCCAGAGCCCGAATCACAAACACACAGGCAGAAATGGAAGATAAGTTGATGAGAAACAGGGAAAGTAAACAGAAAGAAAGGAGCAGAAAATCAGGGATTGACACAAGAAAAAGGACAGATCTGGGGTTTGAATGACTTCCACCAGTGAGAGTTTGAAATACCATACAAATATATATTTGCACAAAGTTTGAGTAGAAGAGTCTGTAAAACAGTATTTATCTAAATCTACAGAACTACATACGGACTTCAGGACCCACTAAAAATGATGTCACTAAAAAAGGTTTACTGATAAGTGGGAAAACTCAAATTCTGCTCAGTACTGATAAAGATTTCCAATCCTCCTCCTCTCACCTGTTCTCCTTCCCGTTGGGAATGACAGAGAGGCGGTCTGTGTTGTTTCTGTCACTGCAGACATACGTGTTCCTCCTGGTCATACCAGCAGACGCAGTGTTATTCTGCAAACAGACAAATGTGTTGCTTCAACAGAAGATCTTTGATTTTTTTTTTTTTTATGAAAACGCTCAAGGAAACATGGGTTACAGTAATTAAAGTGTAGTTGAATTCTGAAAGCTTGGCAGCATGATAGGTTGAATTTGAAGGAGTTCTGTTTAAAACCGGAAACTATGCAGACTTTAAAAGTAACTTGTTTGCTTTGTAATGTTTGTACCTGATGAGTACCTCGTGTCTTTGGTCTCTAAAACATTTGCATCACTCGACTGTACATTAGGAGTACTCGTCTGTCACATTTTGTCTCGCCACAGAAGCTTACTGTGGTCGATGTGGACAGGTAGATTAATCCACTGAAGGAAAAGTGGCAGCCATATTTTATTGGACAATCTGAACCGACTCATACAGAGACTGCCGCGTCATGGTTTTGTGGCTTTAAAGTGACATAGTGCTGCTTAAAAACACTTCCTAATCTTCAGACCATGAGAGTGAATCACGTTGTTAAACAATACTGTGGCATTGTTCTTTGTCCAAACATGGACTACTACATCGGCACGCAAAACCTGAGCTCAGGAGTCGATTACTCACTTCTTTGATCTTTTGGGGGTTTTTTTTTCCTTACAAGGTGAGATCACATAAAAGCATGTGATGTCACCTGTGAGAGGAAGCCTTACCCGTCTACTCAGATGCATCCGAACACAATAAAGGCTTTATACCATTATTTAAAGCTGTGGATTTCCCCAACTCCAGGAAATACACACTGATGTGTAAAATTGGTGGAATTTCCTTTTAAGTATCCATGACAGCCACGGTCACTAGACGCCCTCATTTAGCTTAAAAAACAAAACAAAACAACAAACAAACAAAACAAAAAAAACCCTTTCATACAGAAACAGAGCGCGGACAATTAAGGTGAACTTTTAAGCCAACTTCTGAGACACTCACGCTCGGGGCGGTGGTGGCTCCTTTCCTGCGGTCAGGGATGTCAGCCTTATTGGGGTTGTTGGCGTTGCCCAGCAGAGGGCTGGAGGGTGGTGCCCCGCGGGTCCCTGGGATGCTCGGTTTACGGAGCTGCACTCCACCTTCCTCTTTCACGCTGTTCTCCGCAGTAGTTGTCTGGCTCCTCTTTGGATGAGCCATCCCTGGAGGGAGGTTCTGACCGACTATAGAAACAGAAAAAAGTATAATAATCAGAGTAATGTGCGCGGGATGACTTAAGAATACCGTCGACCTCTGTCAGCAAATACAATGTTTTCTATTTTTAAATCAGGTTTCACCATTCAGTAAACAAATAAGGTCATCTTCTTAAATTCCAAAATATCAGAAACACCAGGCTGAAAATGCCCCTGTACTTTTTAAAATCACAGCTAACAATGCTTGACTCGATGGGTTTCTGCTGGAGTGTAAAAAGGCTCTCAGTGTTGCTATTTAAGCTGCACATTTAACAGACAGGAAGCATTGTAAGCTGAGGTTACTGACACAGCATTATATCACAGTGGACAACACGGAGCTGTGCAAACAAGTGAAAGGCTGAAGTGCCTCGACCATGTGACAGGTTCGATTTGGCTGCTTTTATCAGCTGAAAACAAGCAACTGACAGAAAACTACTTTCATTATTAGAGGTGATTATTAGAGTTTCACGTCTGTTCTTTTTCACAGAGCTCCACAATGACATTAAAAAGGGAAGCTAGGACGGTGAAACTCTTCACACAATGAAGAAAACAAGGTGTGGACTGCTCACCTTGCTCGCTGTAACGTCTCTGTTTGTGGTTGGAGGAGACGCTCCTCTGGACTTTGAGGTGGGAGGGTGACTGGCCGTTGAGCTCACTGCTGGGTCTCGGTTTGGCCAGAGACAAGTTGCTGCTGGAGGCCGAGTCGCCGGGCTCCAGCTGAGACACAAAGGACACAGACAGAACATACAAAAGCCCTTCAGTTTCTACAGTTTTTCAATTACAGACTGCCAATATTAGCGAATGCGACTTATGAGTCACGGCAGACTAAAAATCTAGGGCACATGATGTGCGATCAAAAGATTTTCTGTGCACAAAGGATCATTTTAAAATGATCATTTGTTACGAGTGGGAAAGCTGTCATTTGTGAGCTAAGGGCTTGAGATGGCGATATCAGACCCACTTTGTTTCAACTCCTGCATATCAGAACCAAACCTCCATGAACAGCTTTAAGCTTGAAAGGGACTTACATGACTGCTTAAATAGCCGTCTGAAAAAAATTCTTCAAATGCTAAATCTTTGACAATGAACTCTCTCATATGATCAAATTTTAAACCATTAGGCTTAAGATATGGAAAAAGTACCCAAAAGCTTCACAAGTCAATTATTGTAATGCCCTTTAATATGTGGTGAGAATCTACAGCCAAACGAGGTAGAAGTCTATAAATGGCTTCTGTTAGATTCTGCAGTCACACACTGGTTTATAAACCATCGACAGCTGAACAACTCAAGAACTGACGTTTCTCATGTTTGTACCTCAGAGGCCTTCCTGCCCAAGAGCAGGTAGGTGGCTGTGATCTCATCATACTTCATCTTGGCCAGAGACTCCTGGATTTCCTCCAAGTTGTAGCCCATCCCGACCATCACATCTGCACAAACAAAAACGATCAAAGGCTCAATTTAATAACCACCTTTCACGACACCACTGAAACTAAAGGGACGCTGTAGATTACTGCGATCACTGCAGTCAGTGACAGCTCGTTGAGGTCTACATTAATGACTAAGTGTGTGAGTGAGTGCTTACTTTCAGACCCTTTCACAGGTGACCTCTGGCAATTACAGCACAAAACCAAAAAATGGCTTTCTTTAAAAAACTCTTGTTATCAACTTTTCATCAAATCTATCTTATTACATTGCCTGACTTCTCTGCGTGTGATTTTGCATTCAAATGATGTGCGCTTATTCTGCTGACTGAGTAGTGCGGGTTTGTGAACCCATGTTTGGGTCCACTTATGTCTCCGGCTCTGCGGGGAAACCTGTGAACTCAGGTTAAAAAAAACCAAAAACATAGGCGACATGAAGGTCGGTGATTTGTGGTGGGACTACACTGCTAGACGTTTGTGTGTCTAGCTTGACTACATTACAACGTCCGAAGCTTCAGGCAATAAAGTTCAGGCACTCGGCTTCCTGCCTTTCTGGTTCACCTTTGAAGCAAAGCAATGCTAACTGGAAAGGGTTTGGAGTGTGAGGACACTACTTTTTTTCTAATCCCAAAGTTAAACTCTGAACTCAGGTTCAGAGCAGTCACAGGTATGTGATCTCATTTGTTTCATCTGAACAAATAGACACCTAACAAGTTTGTTTAATCAATGTCCACATCTCAAAGCTACGTAAAAAACAACACAGGAGAGATCGCTGTCCATCTCTGCGATTTGTGGTGGTAGTTTGATCTCATCTAAAGCCAAACTTGACTCCGTTTCTAAACCTTACCTACACTTTGAATGTTGGTCAAGCAAAGACATAAGATAATTATCACCAATCGCAATGTATGAAACTCAAATTTGTCCTCAGGAGACACATTTACAGACACACGCAGCTTTGACGTTAAGCTTGCTCACTGTCCAGGTCACAGGTGTGGCAGCATGCCAGGTAAAGCTGGGTTGTCTTTCTCACTACACATCCAACCGGTTTTAAAAATATATTTGTGCTGTGTGTACAAAAAAAAAAAAGTACATGACTCTCCGCACATTTACACCAAGTAAGGAGTAAGAAGCAAATTCATTACATTTTAGTAGGAGCAATTTGTTTTTCGTTGTAGCACTCATTCATAAAGAAAAAAAGAAAACATTCTTCTGAAGTAATGGAAATGGGACTTAGTTACCCCACCATGCGTCACATGAAGGTTTTTACACGGATCTACATGCTGTGCAGTCTATAAATTTTTGAAAACGCTCTTCTATCTGAGACATGTTAGAGAGCTTTTTTATGCAGATTACATCTTCAGAGATGGAGCGGCTGGTCTCCCAGGAAAGGAGTAGAAATGAGTCACCGGCTTCGCAGTGACCTGTGATGGGCTCTGACTTCCTGCCAGTAACCGTTCTGTCAGTGCAGGCAGTTTGTGTCCGACAGAAGATCGTTTAAAAAAATAAATAAATAAATAAATCACACTCCTTTTAGTTCAGCTGATGTGCTGCCGTAGCCAAAAATGTATTTCTCAACCACAAACTGAGCTGCCAGACTCAACAACAATAGAGAGGTGTGACTGCATCATCATCATCATCATTTCAGACTCTTTACACGGCCTCCTCAGGGGTTTAGGAATTGATTTTAAAATGTTACCCATTACTACTAAATCTTTTCATGGCTTCTCTTTCTGTTACACTTCTAAAGACTTCAAATTTAAATTAGTCCTGATTTTCAGCTCCGCTCGAGGGTTTCTTTGTGCTTCAATGATTTTAGTCATTTAAACAAAAAACAAAACTACCAACCCCCCCCCCCAAACAACAACCAAAACTAAAAAAACAAAAAAAAACCCCAAAAAAACTACAGTTATTTTCCTATATCACCTCCCTGCAGATGATTACACTGTGAGGCCATTTATGTTCATTTACATCTTCATCGCCTTGGTGTTTCCTGTTGTTTTTGATTTTGTGGTATGGTTTTAAATCATTTCCTGTACTATAAAGATGATGAATCCCATGTGGCACAATTTTCTTTCTGCCAAGGTAGAAAAGCCTCCAAGACACTTTTCTGATCATCATGCAAGACCTATCACTCTCCCCTGAAAGGTGCTCCAATGCCATGATTTTTAGCGAGTTCAAAGTCTTCATCTGTCAGTCTTTACTGACTGATGCGTCCTAACTTCAATTAAGTCTTTCCATTCTAACATGGAGCCATCACCTCTGGCAAACATGACAGATCTAAAGAATACATATATCCTCACCCCTATCTTCATTCCTTTGTTAATAGCTAAGTATCTACTACACCTGGACACAAACACTTGAGTCTAACACCAGGTTTCATGTGTGGGAAGAGAGAAAGTGAGTGAAAAACGAGCTGTGCCTCTGTAACCAGGCAGAACCACTGATCTGCCATCTTTTCCCGTCTTTTGTTGGATCAAGCTCATCTTTCTCACTTTCACACTCCTGCGTCCCAACACTTGTGCTTCCCTCTCCGATTCGCAGCTCATTAGATGGTTTATGGCTGCAGTCTTTGACAAAATGCTCATAGCTGAAAGAGGAAAGGACATCTTAACACTTATTTGGTAACACCCTACCTAAGAAAAAAAAAAAGGATCACTTTCTAGGCTTCAATTATGTAACATTACTGGCTTTATTCATCTGTTACCGTTGCTTTTTTTAAGTCCTTCTGACACAGGCTACACAGGTTAGGTCAGTTATATAAAAGTTCTGTGTGGCTATATTCAGATACAACAGGACCTTTAAAGGAATAAAGGAGCCTTGGTTGCCTCCTGATATTTAGCCATGAGCTGATCAGGCTGCCAGTGATGGATTTTGGTTTTCTGATGTTTTTCCTGCCCATTGGGAGCTCATTGCTTTTCACAGTTAATCAACATCAAACATGGTGTACTACAAAGCATAGAAAAACAATCTAGAGTGGCATGTAATTCTTATGTGATCAGGTTTAAAGCCACATATGCATTCGAGGATCTATGCAGCTGGTATGAATCAAAACTAAAACTATCACGAGCCATGTTACTGTGGAAGATCGTCCTCCAGGACGACAACTTTCTTACACGCATCACATAAAATCAGACAATTAAAAACTAAACAGTGAAACAGGACATGGTGAAAAATGTTCATCACAATAGTACACCCATCCCCTACTACAGTAAATAAATAAATGAATTCATAATTGATCTAAACAGATATTTGAGGATTTCATTTCCGTTGATCAGTTAATAGTTTCAACCTTAAACTGGCCTGTTCACAGCATTTCCTGCCGTTAAGAAACTCCCTCTTCTGGGAGGAGGAAAAGACATTCTCTCTCTATTGGCCTTTGTGCTGCTGAAGCCTTGAGATAAATTAGATGTCATCCACACTGAAAATCCTAAGCATTTTCCTGTGTAAGACAGCATCTGCTCCACAATGTGTTGTTTTCCTTTAGTAATAATTTAAGGTAAACTTTTGCAGGCATCGTTTAGAATCCAGGGATTAGTCAGCAACTTCAAGACCTCACGCGCTCCCTCCATCTTTCTTTCCCCGTTTTCCCGGGTGACCGGGAGTTCGCACCGACACATGTGCGCCAACAGCCGACCCCAGCTGCAGTTATGTAAGCGCTTTCATCCAGGGCACGATGGGGAGGCTTCTCTAGTTTTCTCTCTGCATGCAGCAGCGCTGCTCGAATTTATTTATTCATCATCACGTTTCATCTTTTTTCCTTTTCAAGCTCTTCAGCACTGAAATAATGAGACTACGTGTGCATTGTGGAGCCGTAACCCCGCTAACGTTGGACATCTCACGTCTTCTCACTACCGACTGAGCTTTTACAGTAATAACGGACGAGGAGGGGCGTGCACTTTTTCTTTTGATTATAGAACGGTGTATGACGGGCCTGAAAGTCATAAAACTGAATTAAAAAGAAGGTGAATGATGACGTAATCTATCCTTCAAAAGGAAAACGAAAGAGAAAAAAAAAAAGGCAGTTACGATATTAATAGTAACATCAGCCTTACCTATTCTCTTCTGATCTGTGATGTCCAGCTCTGGTTCAGTGTAAGGTTTGAGCTCGTCATCATCAAATCCTGCATTGATCCATCGATCCTTCATGATTTGCTGCAAAAATAAAGGCTGACAGTTAGAACAGATGCAGGATTTGTTTGTATGTACCACCAAATAAAAAATGGCTTTTTATATTTTGGCCAACACTGTAAAAACTAGATAAAACTAGATTTGTGGCTGTTTACAGGGTTTTGTAGGCAAAACAGCAAACCTGAACGAACTGTGAGAGTTCTAGATGCATGCTCAATCATCCAGGGAAGGAAATCCCAAAAAAGATGATCTATTCATCTGGACGTAGCGTTTTCAATGGGACGAACTGTGAGTGCACGTTTCAGTCATTATTCAAATGTACTGTTTCTAAGGTTGGGGAAACTTGCAGTGAGTGGAGACTGAAAAAGTCACTCCCGCTGAAATTGCTACGTAAGTTCTCATAATTATTTCACATAAATCATTTCCCCTCTCACCTAAGTCTAGTTTTTAGTTGGGGGTACCACAGCTCGTGGGGTTACACCTTTAGCACCTTTTAAAGGTTCATCTTCAAATATTCTCTGCTATTATTAAAGAAGACTTAGTCCAACATAACTGGTGTGGACAGATTTTACAGTTTAACAATATTCAAATGAAATTTTAGTTTAAGTCTAAACTTGATGGATTTATATTTCTAACGATGCATTTAACTGTATCCCACTGTAATAACAGAACAAACAGCGGGTGCACGGGGCGTTCCACTCAGGTTCAATTACAATTCAGTCCTTTCCCAGAAACACTACACATTGAACGGTGCTCCATCACATTTGTTTGCACCTTTATTTTATTCGGCTAATCAATCGTCCGCTGATCAATTGCTCCCTGGGGTTTTAACGAGGACAGAGCCAAACTAATTATCGCGCTCTGCCGTGGCTGCCATAATCCAGGTCAATCGTGTGGCATCAAACGCCAACAGATGTGACCCCCACATTCGAGCCAACACTGTTTCTTTCATTCACTTACTGTCCGCTCTAAAGAATTCAGCAAGTTGCAATAAAGCCATTTCCTTGAAATGAAAGGCGAAAATCAGCTCTGAGATTAAATAGCAAGTTCAGAGCTTACGCGCCAAAAATAACTGTGAAAATGATTTTTCTTTGTGTGAATGATTTACTGCCGAGTGTGAACAGCTAAAAGATGATCATTCACACATTGATCTGTGGAACAATTCTCTCCACCCTCTCTTCCTCTTACATTTAACACTCGGATTATTCCAACCACCGCAGATGTTCTGACAGAAATAAAAAGTCCAGGTATTTTCACCATTTTCTGTCAAACTCTGGAAAACTGATTTATTTTTGTCCAGCAATATTTAACTTGGACAATTTAATGTGGACTCTGAGGACACATAATGAACTTTAATGGTTTTGGTTAAGAGGTCAAAATTTCATTTGGCTTATCAGACAACATGCTGAAGTATGCTGATCGTACAATACAGCTGTTTCTTATCCTCCTTGTGTTGCCGGAACTTTGAAATGCAATACAGACACACTTTTTAACATGTCTGTATTTACAGTACCGGTATTATAGCTTTTTGCTGCTCATGTATCATTTAATACAGTGACATAAAACCCCCAAATGTTTCCTTAACTAAACTCAATAACTGGAGGATTTCTTGGATCCCAAATATTTGATCAAACTACATTATATGCTGATCACAAGGCAATGCACAATTACAAAAACAATGTAATAAAACCCATCTACAGTCAAAAGGGCAATTTCATACTATATTTTGCTAACAACAGAGTTTTGAATTCCTATTATGTTCACTTTAGAATAAAGTGCTGATTAAAAGCCAGAAGATATTTTCACATACTGTCATCTATCACACAGAAAACCAGCTAATCCTCACATCCATGATGCTCGATGGAATTTAGGTGTGAGCACATTTCTGGGCACCAGATTTGCTGAAAACAATCCATCTGTTATCAGTAAAGTTCCTGTTAAGTTAAAGCAAAATGAAACGTGCGTCGTTTCTACTCAACAAAGCGAGCTGAAGTTTTTTCACCTCATGGCATAGCGTGGCGGCTCGGCACAAACATTTGCAAGAGCTGATGCAAGCGCCTTAATATCTGTAAATGCAACCACGGCTAGTACACTGCACGTTTTGATCTTGCTTAAACCGAGAGATACATAAAATACATAAAACCGCAGCTGAACTTTCAGCTCGTAATGACGCACACTCAAATAAGTAGGTTATATGCGCACTCTTGAAAACTGATCTATACTCGAGGCATAAATGAAGACAGAAGTGATCACAGAAGACAATTTTGGCACAAACACAAAAACGTCGATGCATTATTCATGGTTACAACATCATAAGAGGAGGAGTAGAGTGTGGGCCGGGCACACGCACAAAACAGGACGCCGTCGGCGTCAGAGGAGATGATGCGGTGGGGAGATGCAGGGGCTGAGAGGAGGGGTTGAGGATGGATGGCATTCTCCAATGGTGCAGACGTGCTCTGGGAGTGTGTTAAGAACTAAGAGGTATATTTACATTTTCTGCGTCCTCCCTCACCTCGAGAGTACCCCGCTTGGCCGGATTGAGCACCAGGAAGCGTTTGAGGAGGTTCTCGCAGTCTGTGGACATGTAGAAAGGGATGCGGTACTTCCCTCTGAGCACACGCTCCCGCAGCTCCTGCAGAAAGAAGGGCAACAACCAGGCGGTTGGGAAAAGCACTCAAACAAGCCATACTTGGGTTGGAAGAATGAACCAGATCATTGCTAGAAGAAATGCAGGGGTTGGGTTGAAGACTGTAACATCGTGCATAAGCTTTACTTTGATCATTTCAGAGAACCTGAACGCTGCTTCCATAGGATGTTACATGGTTTTAACACTACACAGTACCTACAGTTATATATAATCTGATCATTACTGTGTTAATACGAAAGGGCAGCTTTTTGATTTCAGTGTTGGTTTATTATTGCTTTCTCAGTTGCTCTAAGTGAGAGGACTGCTAAATGTAACAGCACCATCTTGTATTGTGTAATTTATGATCCAACATATTAAGGTAGTCACTTTTGTTATTTACAAAAAACATGGAGACAGAGCGTCATCTCTGTTCCTCTCTTATGATAAAGAAGCTGCAGCATCACGTCATCCACACGCTACCTTAAGATTCTGTCCGTCAAAGGGCAGCGAGCCGCTAACCAGCGTGTACAGTATCACCCCCAGACTCCAAACGTCCACCTCTGGCCCGTCGTACTTCTTTCCCTGGAAAAGCTCTGGTGCTGCGTACGGCGGAGAGCCGCAAAACGTATCCAGCTTGTTGCCCAGAGTGAACTCGTTGCTGAAGCCAAAATCGGCGATCTTGATGTTCATGTCTGCGTCGAGGAGCAGGTTCTCAGCCTTTGAACAGACACAGTAACTTTTAGGCAATCTGCTGAGCGCATTCACACTGTTGGAGCAGCAGCCACACGAAGGCCAAAATGTTTCAAAAGAATCATTTCTTCTGTATCGCTCAGCCTCAAATTCAGCAGCATGAAATTTGTTTTTGATGATTTTATTATTATTACACTTGATTAATAAATATTATCTAAATAAAGCTTCAACATTTTCACTATCTGCACTTTTTTTTGCCGTCGCTTGCTTAATCATTTGTTCATAAAGTGTCAAGAATCTGTTTTATTTATTCAGTCCAAAAATCCAGGATTATTAGACTTTAAGGATATAATTTACTCCCCCTTTTTTTTTTTAATTGACACAATCGGATAAAAACCTAACAAAACATTTAATGTCTCCTTTGCGAATGGATGAAGATTCCAGCCCAGCCATCTGCTCTTTGCTGACATGTAGCTGTAGGCGAAAGACTAATTAGAAAGCGGAGATAAGTACACAGAGGACTCATCCTTCCAGCTGAAACACTGAACTGACATCCTGAGAGGCTTTCAGCTGCATGCAAACAGCACTCATCACAACACGTCTGACCGTCAAAATCTCAGCAGGTGTTGCTGCTGAAGCCACGAAAAGCCCAAAATTCCTCAGAGGCACAAAATGGCCTAGAAGCCCGAGGGAGAGCGTTTGGTTAAAATGTCGCTTGTATACCTCGTCGACATCGAGTGTGACATTTGGACGCGCACTGAGCAGACAGAAGAGACTGCTCTGTGCTCCTCTGTCATCTCCCTACTCATTGATCATTGATGAAGCTTAGCAGAGGAAACACTCTGTATGTGCAGCTGCTGGCAGAGCAGATACACGGGCCTCTCTTCTCTTAGCGACTCCCACTGATGCCGAGATAAAAATACAGAGGCATCAATATTTATAGTTGGAGAACTAAAACGGAGAGCATCACGGCTGTGAAACAGAAGAGGCGGAAGAAAATGTAGTCAATTTATAGGGCCACCTACTTTTTTTTAATTTTTTTAAAAACACTCCTTCAACCTCTATGGTGCAAAGATTTGCTTCATGGTGGCCATAGTGGCCAAGGACACTGTCAGAAAAGGGAAACGTCATTAGCTGTGTTTAGGAACTGAACTTTGTGTGTTGGACTCATCTGTGGGAGTTAAGATGGGAATCATAAAACACGCACTGATGTGACCTTTGCTGTCCGTGATGAATTTAAAGTAATTATCCTCAAACTCTTTAAAATCTACTGATATAACATGTACATTATATCAGCTTCTTAAATGTGAAGATTCTGAGGACAGAAAGAGCTCAGATGGGGATTCTCAAATACTTCAAGTTGAAGTAGAAATACATACAATGCAAAAGCCAGCTGGATACAAAAACTAGTAACAGTTCTCTCTTTTATGCTGAATTAATGACTTTCAACTGAATGATGCATGATGCACACCATCGTCTGACCTATTAAGGCTACTGGATAAATACTTAATTGGTTTAAAAATAAAAACATCACTTTTTTTTTTAACTCAAAATTCAAGTTCAATCTTTTTTTTTCCCCCTTTTTTTGCTGCATTTGCATTTTTTACCCACTCACCTTGAGGTCTCTGTGAACAATGTGCTTCTGGTGGCAGTACTGCACCGCTGATACAATCTGTGTCGAGAGAAACACAAGCACAGTTAAATGCCTGGTGTTGTGTTCTGAGACTGTGATGAAGGATGTGGTGTAGGAGGAGATGTGGTTGAAACTAACAGGAAAGATACAACTCGGCTAAGGTGGAGCTGACGACACCAGAGTGGTGAGAAAACAGGTTTGTGCAGTAGCTCTGTAGTACATGCGTCTGACTCGTAAGACACGTACGAGTATTACTAGCATCGGGGCACAAGGAGTTCCTTTGACTGACACATTTTAGATCTTACTGTAATTTTAAAATCATCATTTTACAATTTTCAGTTCTTTTAGACTTTTACATTTGCACAGAAGTTTGTTGTCTTGAGAAAACAACACTGCAAAATGTTAGTATATCCACCAATTCATAACTTAAACACTGGCAAAAAAAAAAAGAAGACCAAACCGAGTTTGGTGCATTTTTCAAATTGCATCATGGTTGTGTCACTTTTATGAGCATTACCAAAACAGTTCACACAGTAGGATGGTAACGGGGTGGAGGTACACAAACATCTTCAATTGAAATTGCAGCTAGATCTGATTATCGAGGGACTGTTTCTCATTACACAATTTAAGATTGTTGTAATCTAAAATCTGATGACACCAGAGGTTGTTTCATTTATGATGCCAGATCACTGTCATTCAAAACGAATTAAACCAATACCAACACGGGCAAAAAGATGAGAGATTCTGAGTGTTGAAAGTGAATACATAACAGCCAGGTGTTTTGGACCAGCTTCTTAGCACTTCACACAACAGTCGATGGCTTGTTTGTGACAGCCATGAAGAGGTAAGTGATGGGGAAGCAAGTCGGTTTAGACATCTCATCAGTCTCAACACAACAGAGACGCTGCTGTCCTCCGAGGACAGCACAGAGGACAGCGTCCTGTCTGAAGCACAGCCAGGAGCAGAGGTGTGAAACCAGAACACTGCAGGGGGAGAAAGCTGGGTACCTGTCTAAATTTAGCTCTGGCCTCTTTTTCCTTCATTCTTCCGTGTGCAACCAGGTAGTCAAACACCTCTCCTGCAAAAGAGAAGAGAGAAATTGAAGAAAAACACTAAAAGCAGTGAGGAAAACAGATATGAAGAAGGCAGACAACCACAAACTGAATAGCAGCTTATAAAAATCTGCAGATAAAAATAACTTCTACGCAG
Source organism: Pelvicachromis taeniatus (assembly GCA_015108175.1). Classification (NCBI taxonomy): domain Eukaryota; kingdom Metazoa; phylum Chordata; class Actinopteri; order Cichliformes; family Cichlidae; genus Pelvicachromis; species Pelvicachromis taeniatus. Next base: position 18,617 of record VURO01018007.1, read on the forward strand.
CTGGCCTGCACCATCACCCATGTGCATGGTTCGAGGGCGTTTCTTGACCATATTGAGTTGCGCTCGGCAACGCTTCCTCCACACTGAGCCTCTCCTGGAGGCACAAAGCTGCCGCCGAGCTCAGCTCCACAGCAGCAAGCCCTTCCCTCGGCCCACGCGTACAACCAAAACGTGACTACACTCCCTCGTGTGTTAATTGAACTCGAGTTGCTGCTGTGTGCATGTGCACGCCCATACTTGATACGTGATAGGGGGAAAAAAAACAGGGGGGGGGGGGGGTCCCCCCCCCCTTTTTTGTAATCCC
>VURO01018007.1:28767-41316 GCA_015108175.1 Pelvicachromis taeniatus
CTTTCTTATTTTTTTTTTTTCCCCCCCCCCCCCCGGGTTTTTTTTCCCCCCCCCCCCCCCCCCAAAGCTCCACCGTTATTGTTCTCATCTGGGCAAACAAATCCACCTGAAGGAATAACACTATGGTTCAAATGAATGGCTACTACCACACCATGTTTATGAGATTCAGAGAAGACACCAGTGGTCAAAACAAACACTGGCTTCTCCAATTCACTCTTCTTAGACTCTATATAAAAGAAGGATGTAGGCACCATCACATTACCCACTGCTTTGTTAAGTGACATTTTAAAGAAGTCTTTTGGAGCAACTTTTGAAAAACATTACGTTTTACTTTGTTTCCATTTTAAAAGCTCCCAACATCTAAAACAATGTAAACACTTAAGGGTTTAAGATTCTTTTCTTCAATATTATTGGAGGATTGAAACCCTACAAACAAACAATATTTGGGGGGGGGGGGATTACATGACCCAGAACTACAATTACAACATTGAGTAGCAAACATTTTTCATTATAAACTGATTTAATCACAAAAGCTGGTGATATCTTTTCTCTTAAAAGAGGAAATGTCTTACTTTTTTGATCTTTTACAGTTTTGTTGTCAATGTTTTATTTGAACTAGTTTCATTCATACATTTGGCTCAAAATCTTTAACATCCAACTGATTCTTCTTCAGTGGCAGTAACAGACTCACTGCCAGCTCAGGAAAAATTTTATGGAAAAAAACCCCGTCATGTTAAAAGCTTTTAATAACAATCCTCCAACCACTCAAGGCAAAAAACAAACCTGACAGTGGAAGTTGTCACAGACTAAGCTTCTTACCAACACTGTTTACATTTAATCAAGACTTCGAAGCATCGTACTCCCACCCTGACCCCTGACAAGGATAACAAGACCACCACAGCAGGTTGAATCAGGACAGAAAGACAAGAACAGAGCGGGAAGCTGGAAGCAGTTTGCCAGGAGCCGGTGACAGATGTGAATGTCGACTCATCTCCGCCAAACTATTAAGAACAGAGGCTGAAAATAAACATTTAGGCTTCAGAGACGATACACCCCCACCGCTATCAGCCTCTCGCCAAGTTACATAAGAGGTCAGGACACAGCGGTGCTGGCTCTGATGCAGGTTGGCTGTTTCACCAGCACCAGCTCAAAGGTAAGACTTGTGCAAAGAAAAACAGACATTCAAAACCCATCTGAACCGAAAAACGCCATCGCATTCACAAACTTGCAGCCGTGTGATGACAATCATTCATCATCATTCAGCTGGCACTTTTATATATTTTTCTCATGATCAACAAAGCCAATGAAAATGACACCCCCCCCCCCCCTTTTTTTTCCCGTTGGCTTCCATTTCCATTTAAAATGCAAATGTCAAAATGCAACAAACCAGCTACAAAGTTCATACCATATTCTGCTCTTTGCGATGTCCTTTTGTGCCCATGCAGGCACAGTGTAGGCAATAATCCAGACTAGTCGTGCCTTTCCCAGGGTTGTGCCATATAACATCGGTATGAGTTTTTGTGTGAGACGTAAGTGTTATAGTGAATATCATTACTATAGCAATGCCATGTAATTACACTCCCTACAGTACATGACCAGACAAGACCAGGCATGTCTGACAGGAAGAGCTGGGGCAGCCTAGGATGATTTTTAGTACCTACTTCAACAACCTCCAACAAAGCAGTTGTGTAATACTACTATACAATAGAGGCTCTAAACTGGCCCTTGTGAAAGCCAGATATATTTATTAAAAAAAACAAAACAATAACACAGTCATGACACACACATTGGCCAGTGACATAAACATGTACTGCGCTTCCCAGTGCTCGCCTAGCTCCCTGCTCATTTGCTGCTAAAGAAACAGCCATCTGTTTCTGTAGGTGGTGTTAAGTCTAATGATCCACTAGGTTTTCCCGTTTTTGAAGGATTGATTTAAAAAATACAATAAAAACCTTTTCAAAAACCTTGTCTTATACAGTTGAGAGCTGGTTTACAAGTGTGGCCACAACACAGTGGCTTAAGGGCCAAAAGCAGAAACTAGTTATCCTTACATCTAAGAGGGCTGATATGGCTCAGTTAAATATATTCTAATTGTCTAATGCATTCAAAAAAAGAAAAGAAAAGAAAAAAAAGAAAGGTCCTGTTAGCACGGAGCTGGCAGGAACCAGCATCTCCCCCATCCTCATTTGTTATGCTAAGCTCGTCAGCTGTTATTGTATAAATGGCTGAGCTTCAAGTTTGCTAAAGGAGTTAGGGTTAGGCCAAAATGACTCCTTTAACAGGAGTGGTCCTCCTTATTAGGAATCTTGCTGGATTCATTGCTCGCGCAATTACTGCTCCGATTATCTAGGCCAAGTCAGGATTTCCTTTAACTCTAAACCTCAAAATCAACAACAAAAAAAAGAGGAGGGGGGGGAATGTTAGCCTATAAATGGCATCAGGTGACAAGCATGAGAACATTTAATGTGTCAGTCATGAAAAGACTAAAAAGCCTTTAAATGTGGCTTCTTTTCCCAGCTTGTTCCAATTGCCTAAAATAAACAGTAAAAATAAATAAATCTAAAGCTCTTGTGGAGCAGTAGAAAAAATAACTTGACAAGCACCTAAAAGAGTTTTTATCCTTGAGTGTGACAAAGAAGTAACGTAAAAACAACAAGGATTGCCAACAAAAGCCTCACGCTTTGTGTTTCTGTGAACCGTGCTGTCATGACTCAGTGTTTTTCTGTCACCGTAGTGTCACAGCCAACGCCAAAGGGCCCGGGCCTCTGAGATACAAAGGCCGCAATCAATGGAGCTTTGGAAAAACTGATGGAAAACCACTGGCTGACTGCTGAGAGGGATGAGAGAGAGAGCAGCCGAGCAGCAGGGTCCAGCTCAACATCAACACCCGACATCGTCAGCGTCACCACCAGCTGCAGCCTCATTGCTCTGCTTCGTCCTCTCTTATCTGTCTAACCATGGGAGGGGGGTGGGGGGGTGCTCGGGAGCCGCAGCAGCAGAGTCGATATCGTTCGACGAGTCGATATCGTTCTGATTTCCCTGAAACCACTTCCAGGCCCAGAGACAGAACCAAGGCGGACGGCGGCACAGATCAAAACGACCACATACACAAACATTTCTACTGCTAACCATTAGACATTAAAAAAAAAGGAAACGCAACATTGCAACGGGCAGCTCACTCTCAACTCACTGACTTCAAACTGTAAAGTTAGACTGCCATTCACTAAGCTGCAAAAAAAAGAAGGCATTCACCCTCAGCCTGTGAAATTTGCATTTTAAAAGAAAACCCACTTCCTGATTTGGTCGATTTAACAAGGAAAACAAAACCGTGGCTCCCAGTTGCATGACAACGTGAACTGGGAAAAGGTGGGAGGTGGGGGGGGGGCTGTGTTTGTTTCCAACAGATCAGAAAACCTTTGAGTGGGACAAATCTACAACTACATCTTATAACCCTGGTAGAACATTTCCATTAAGACATGCTTTTTGAATCTGCATGAAGAAAAGAAAACAACCTCAGCAAACAGCACAATCCATTTTTAAGGCCTCAGTCTGAAAAGTGTATCAAAAGCCTTATACCTAAGTCATAAACTGAAGCTCCTAATTCACCCCAGGACGCTGTATGGAGAACACAGCTCAGTATCAGAATGCCCTGCTTCCCATTTACACAATTAATACTCAATCTGCTGTGCTTCATGAATTAGTAAATGAGTTCTGGCACATTATAACAGAGAAAAGAGAGAGAGAGAGAAAGGGAAGGAGGGGTAAATTACCTTCTGAAGGCTGTTTGGGTTCAGCTGTGTCTTGTCTATTATTTTAATTGCCACCTGTAGAGAGGGAAAAAATTCAAAGTTAGCTAAGTGGCAAATAACAGCAGAGGAGAAGTGTGACACAGAGGAAGTGGAACATGGCACCGAAAGCAAAAAAATGAGAAAGAAAACAAGAAAAGGAACGTGACGCTTATGTTTTTTCCAAACCACCGTTTTAAGACTTTAAAACCAAACTAGGAGGGTTATAAAACAGTTTCAACATCCTCTTTGAGTTAAAAATATGTCTGAATGCACCTGCCAAATTATTATCTACAGACCCAAGACAGGACAAAAGGCAGCAGAGAGGCTTCCTTTCCTTAAATGTCACAGGCTGCATTAAGAAGAAGCTTGCCCTTTCTCCTCATCAATTATGAACAAATCAAATGTTCAGCTGCTACACACTGCACTGAAAACAACCATTACTGCCTACAAGATTTACGGCGATGAATGGTGAACGAAGCTGGCAGCATTGGTTTTTTTGTTCCAAATACCAATGTTTCAATATCATACACATTTATGAAAAAAAGCATTTAAAGACAGTAAATTGTAAAAGAAAAAAATAATAATAAAGTAACAAAACCGGGAAGAGCAGTATTATAAATCAGGATCAATCTAACCAAACAACATTACAAATCTGACCAGACATTAAATGTTAGTGCTTGACAGTTTGTGAGACACTGCAATACACACACGTGCACATTTAGGTCACCATCAAAGAGGAACTGAGATACAAATTAGGTGCGAGCCCAGCAAAGGCATCCAGCTCCTTAACCGCAGCAATCAGCTCATTAGCAGCATGAGGGAGATGCAAACATTGATAAAAGGCTTTTATTTGTAAAGCTTTGTATCATTTTGGATCCTTTCTAAAAAGAGAGAGAGAGAAAAAAATAGTCAGCATCACTGTCGATCTTACCTCTCTGCCTGTGAGCATGTGTCGGGCCAGTTTGACCTTGGCAAAGTTGCCCTTGCCGATAGTTTTGAGCAGCCGGTAATTGCCTACGTGGGGCTGCTGCGGCTCCTCGGAGCTGCGGGCCGGACGCACACCCGTCCGGCCCGAGCGTGTGCTGATCTCCTGACGACCATTGCTGTGAGAGGTGTGCTGTGGAAAAGGCACAATGTTAGACGAGCACTGACCGTTGAATGGCTCTTATGTGTTGCAAATCTACTTGTAATCAACGGTGACTCACGTCGACCTGCTGTGGCACCTCGGCTCAGCAGGAAAAAACACTACTGATATTTATAGTTCTGATGCACACAAAGAAAGTAAGCTTTTCTTCCAGCAGCCACAGATGGCTGATCAACTCTGTGCTGTCCCAGCAGTTTCATCAACCAACCATCACAGCCCAACAGTACAGACACTCCCACGAATACTTACCTCGTCACTTTACATTAGAAACCAGTAATTGCATTTTTCAAAAAAAAAGAAATCACATTTCAATATTATGGACTGTGCACAAAGTCAAATGTGGATGATGCAAGCACCACTAACTGTCTCTCCTTGCAGGTTTAAGTCCACATAACTGCACCAAACAGGTTTATATCGCCATGTTCGAGTGCTTGCATGTTTATTCAAACACAGCCTATTTTCATTTTCTGGTTGCAGCAAACCTGCCTTCCCCCACATTTTTCCGCTGCAAACACCACTACTTGCTTTCCTTTTAGGTGCTTCTTTAAACCAACTTCTTATCAATTCTTAATGAATGCATTTTCTCCACACCTATGAAATATGAACATCTTTATCAGTTAAACTTTTTAAATAATGTCAATATGGACAGATTATATTGGAATCAAAATTAAATTCATGTAAAGCTTTTAAATTATGAGCACGACAAGGCTGTTAGTTATAATGTGGCATTAAGAGATAAACATAACAGTCATTTGGCTTCTTGTTAATGTGGCTGAAAACTTTTAAAATCAAGTCCTTGGACACCGATTTATTTGTTGATGTTTGGGGAGGCGATGGATAGAAGAAGCTCCTAAACTACTCATCAATTCACTGTCAGAAATATCGCTCCAATGCAGTGCACTGTGTCATATGCTTACAGAAAGTCCTTATCAGTCAACCAAAACTGAAAAAAAAAAAGTATCATATCCTTTGACTGGTATACAACGGTTTCATAAAGATGAGTGAACATTCAAGGGTCTTCCTCATACACTGCTACCACAGCAGCTGTGGTAGAAAATACACAGAGGAATTCTCCTTACAACTTCTTAACAGTTCAAACAATATGCACACCAATAATTGGTGTTTTCTGCTAACTAGCTGAAGCTAACCTTTGACACCTGGATAAGTGTTCCTTTTTTCTTGTCACCATTTTCACCTGGTCAAAGTTTCATGTCAGGACTTAGAGGCTAGCAAAAGAGCGATGTCATGGAAAACACAGCACATGTGGGTGGGTGGGGGTGGGGGGGGGAGGCAACAATGGTGGTTTCTACTGCTCAGTCTGCTGGTGATTACACACAGCAATCGCAAAGCTCTGCATATGCTCCGAGGGCAATCAATCAACTAGTCATTTAATTCCAGCTGACTGCTTTTCTAGACATTTTAATTCGAAGAGATGTTTTGGGGTTAACAAGGTGCCACTTAAAAACAGAAGTGAGGTGATGGACAAACCTCTACACACATTTCCTGATTCTGTATGAGCACGCCGAGCTGTCGAGTACAAAGTGGAGAGGGGTCTTCAGTGTTAGATAAATAAGTGGTGATAAAACACAATGACGACATTAATTGCACAGAGACGGGACGTTCTCCTTGGATAGAGGCTACACCAGAGTACACATGCGGCAGCAACATGATGCATGCCGTGGAAGCATTAGGAAGTCTGCATAAAGTGTTCCACAGACAATTTATAGTCTTAATAAAAAAGAAAATTTAAATTATTTTATTCCCATTGCTCATTTTAAAGCAGAGCCACTGAATGGGTCACAAACACACGCTAAAACAGACAATGTTACAACAGTAATTAAAAATAAAAATTAAAAATCCTACAATACTATTTAAACAAAATGATCTCATCAAAGTCCTGCAGGGATAAGTAATCACGACCACTTTATAAGGTACACTTGTGAAATCTATAACAATCCAGCCAAATCCAAATTGTGTTTTTATAAAGCTGTGACGTCCTTTGTTTTTAATGAGTGCGTCAGATAGATTAGACCTTTTTTTTTTGTTAATTATTCAGCTTGTAGTAGCATGTGGTGGCTAACTGGACTACATTGCATCAAGCTTTTAAGATTTTGTCACAGTAAAACTCTGGATAACCACATTTCTGCTCAGGACTTCTGGAACGCCGCAAACACATAAAAAACAAAACACTCTACCCCACATAGTTATCATGCAATCAAAGAGAAACCGCACAGCCTTGTGATTTTGAGCTGCTGTACTCTGACAGCACAGCTGATGGACAGATCAATTCTTGGGTGCTGTGCCCAAAATCTGGAACAAAAATCTGGCAGATACTAAGTGTGGCCCTCAGTATCGACTGTCTAACCAAAGCCTCATAAAGGGTAGAAATGCACTCTGCCCCACCCGGTTCTACCCATCCCCTACAGTCCCTAACCTGGCTGACCCCATTCACCAAGCAGACAAAAGAAACAGACACTGATAAAGTGGGAAATTAAACAGACCTGTAGTTGTTGCACAACTAAGTATTTAAAAAACTGGGCACAGACTGCACCTCACATAAAGGCAAGGGAAGGTCACTTAAAACTTAATTAACACAGCAGAGTATTAAAAAGTATCAGAGGAGTTACAACACTGTAAAAAAAACCTTAATAAGTAACCCGTAATTTGGTTGTTCATGTACAATGACAATAAAGTGTTATTCTATTCTAGTCTATAAGGTCACTTTAACAGCACAGACATACTTTTAAGTCACTACAGGAATATTTTAGGACTTCTACAGCGATAGCTGAGGAGATAAAAATACCATCAACTAGGATAAGGTCACTGTTGAATACCAGAGACAGACGGGGGGAAAAAATGCAGTGGAAACACTCAGATGTAGTTCTCATTATTTTTGAACCACACAGAAAACATCCACCTGTGTTACCATCGTGTTATTTTTCCAGCTAACAACTTGTAAGAAATAAAACAAGAATGACAACAACAAAAAAAGGCCTTTTCATTGGTTACTCACAAAGCTGCGGTGTCTCCTGGCTGCCTGGGAGCCAGTCATGTTTCAACAGGAAAGCACTGCGCCCCGCTGACGATGCCCATAGAGATTCCCACAACACCAGATTTTTCCCAATTCAGAGCCCCGATAACCGCAGAGACACGGAGAGGGAGACAGCAGGAGGGGGAAGCCACTGATCCCAGTCAAGCCCGCTACAGGCTGACACACCCAAACCGGAAACCAAACGATAGGCTTTCATAATAAATGCTTCCTGTCGGCTCCGTTCTCGTTGGTAAAAACTGCCAGTTTCGAACTTCGTATAAACCTTTAACTCTTCCTGAGCTGCCTCCAACACTTAATTTCGTACTGATTAATCTTTTATCAACCAACTTCAGTGCCTATAAAGACATTAGAAAAACCCCAATCACAATACTACATAACACAAATGACATCAAGTGTTGATTTCTCTTTCCAAATATACAAAAATGAAGGTATTAACCCCCGCAAAAAAACTAATTATCGGCACTTTACAAGACAAAAATGTGTTAAAATGCTAATTAATCCCCTATTAATCCCCCCGGACGTGGAATGACCCTTGTTTTTACTGTTGCCTCTAATGATTTAGTATTTCAGTGCCTGCTGGTCGATAACAGATCAACAGAACTCTCTGGTGTCTTATCACCCACATGCTTCTTTCATGCAGTATAAGCCTTATCACCATCTGACTGTCTGCTGCAGCTCAGATGAGTCATAAGAATCTGGTGGTAGTTCTTGCATATTTGTACCCATGGAATATGGGAGTAAATGTGTAACAGAGTAAAAGCGCAGGGGACATAAGTGGCAAAAATACCTGAAAGCTCCGGGACACTACACTTTCTTCAATAAAAAGGAAAAATAAATACTTTACAGCTAAAACATTCAGGACATGAAATTTTGAAGTATAGATTTGTTTTTCAATGGAACAATGATTGAGGTCTATTAAAGAGTGCCTAAAAAAAATTAAACAGAGTCAATACCACTTTACAAAGAAGAGAACTACAGATATACAATTAAAAAAACATTTTTTAACAGTCTTTTGGTTATTTCTGCTGATTTAAATGTGCTATATAGATAAATTTGAAATTAACAACACCGGAGAGTCAAACTTACCATTTTCGTATTTACATTATGATCATTTTGGCGCTTATATGAAAAAAATAATTGCTTGATTTCTCAATTTTAGTTGCGTTCTAATTTTGAAAATCCCGACCGGAAGTTCAAATGCCTACATTGTCACTACTTTCACACAGGAGGTTCCGTTGGTCACGAGGGGGCGGACTGACGAGGCCCTTATTTGGAAGCTGAACGGTTGAAACCTCTGAGTGACAACTAGGTGAGCCAATAGATAGGCTGAAGACAAACTACTGTTGCCTGCCAGAACCAGCAAGCAAAGTCCTGTAGTTTTGTTCACCGTTGGGCCTAAATATTCTTAGTACATTCTAATTACCTACAGTCATATCGATACTTCTCACACACCAACAAAATATACACATCAAGGCGCAAATAAAGCCCAATGATAACACTCATTAACAGAAGCGTGTTTGACGTAGAAGATATGCTTGTTTACGATTTACCAACCGAGTGTGAAACAACCATCTATCATCCGGTCTAACAAGGCAGTAAAAAGCTATTGAGGATCTACGTTTTTTGGCAATTCCGTATTATTTTTACTCGTACTTAAAGAAAACAACCCAATAAAACACCCCCTCTACTTACACTTTCCGTCACCTTCTCGTTGACTGTAGGTAAAGGAGTTTTTGTTGACATCTTTTATTCCTTCTTCCTCAGCCAGTCGCCGTTTTAAGTCCAAAATACACACAGTCTTCAGCCCGACAGCCGAAGAATGAAATTATTGCTTTGCTTTTCGGCTCCTCCCGGGGAAACAGTCTCAGCATGGATCGTGACAATTTTCAAACGAGACCGGACGTGTTAGAATCGAGCACCTGAACTGCTAGGGACAAAAAAAACAACCCTCACTAAAGAGCATAATAATCCCGTTTACAGCATTTACACGGTGTGTACAAACCGTGCATGGCCTGTGCTAAACTCGGCAGGGAAACGAAATCAGTGTCCGTCTGTCCTTTTAGGTTTGAGTCAGTGGAGCTAACTATAATAACGTTAAGGCGCTGTCGGTCGCCACTTCCAAAAATCGCCACAAGCTATTTTTCCACAAATCCACTCTGTCTAGAAACGTGCCATGGCGTCGAGGGTCAACTCTGGGTAATTATCGGAGTGATTCAAAAGATTCGGGTAGCTGAAATACTCGCCGTCGGCTCGGTTTCTTCCATCTCCGGCGGCCCAAAGTGAAGCGGCTCTGTCTGTTTTAGGTGGGACCAAAATGGCTACTCAGCGGCTGGGCTGGATTATGTTGCCTTCACGGACACCAACCCAGCTCCGACATTAGATATTATTCTAAAATGTCGGTCAACCGACTGCTAATAATGGCGTTTCTTTGATCGATTAGGTGATTAAAGACAGATCAATATCAATATTTTTTTCCCCTAGGAATAAGATTGAAGCTTTTGTGCGTTATATATCCTACTTAATAAAAGTAAGTGCTTGTTGCGGGATTTAGCCTGCAATTAAATCATTTTTATGTTCTTGATTATTTCCATAGTCTCTCTGCAAATATTTTAATGTAATTTGGATTTGTCCAACATCAAAATGTGTTAATTATGCATATGAAACGCATAAGACAATATCCACAGAATATTTCAAAGTATTGCTAAACTAAAATACTTGATTAAAAAAAACTTTTAAAAAAACTACTTTTGTGAAGAACTGAGCACTACCCGTATGGGTGGACTTTCTAACCAAATTCTGCGGTTTGAAATCAAAGACTTTTTATAGGCTTCAGAAGTAATAACAGAAAAAGTTACACGTATCAGAAAGTCTATCATACATTAGTATTGTTTTCAAGTGTGCTTTCCAGTAGTACAACTCAACTGTAGCAATCAGATTTGCGTTACACTCTTACTTACACACACACACACACACACACACAAACACACACACACACACACACACACACACATGATTTGATTAAATTAAAATAATAATAGTGTGGGATAACATTATGTAACACCTTCATTTATACATGTTTCTGATATGTTTGTGTGTGTGTGTTTGGTAGTTTAAAAACATTAGAATCAGTTTACATTTTACAAGTAGACACATTACACATGGCAGGTGTTACTGATACTTAGTTACATTTCTGTAGGCCGGAAACAAACCTGCAGAGGGATTTAGAGTTAAATGCCTGAGACAATAAGGAGTTATGTTTCTCAGCTTTGCTTATTTTCATGTTTGATTTGCTTTCTTCTGGATTAAAAAAACACTCACATCTTTATAAACTTCAAATAGTTGTTTTATTATTTCATACACTAAGACGACTTCAAATTTCCCGTTTTGGGTTTACTGTCGAAGAGAGATTTGTTTGTGATGGAATGCGGAACTGTTATTTCCGAAAGCACCTGAAGGCAGCACGGCTGTGTCCAGCTGAACGAGTGGAGGAAGTGAGGAAACCGACTGACCTCAGTCCCACAGGACCACAAGTACAGAGAGGCCTGTCATCAGTCGGGAGGAAATGGGAATTTAGTGAGCTTCAAAGGAAAACAGTTGTGCGCCTTTGTCAAATATTAGTAAGACAGAAGCGAATAACAACAGCATCCTTTTATTCTTCGAATTCAATTGGAATAAATGAGAGCTTTAAAGGTCACTAGTATCTTTTTTTTTTTTTTCACAAAGTCCTTTAGGTTTCACAAAGGATAAGTTTGCTCTGCTGGAAAAGTGCAATATGTTTGTCAGTCAAATGCAGCTCCAAATCAGTAAAAACAAATAAACACTAAAGCAGCCAAAGTGTAATGAAGCGGTTTTCTTTTTTAAAAGCATCTATCTGCAGTTTGTTCAGTCTAGCAAAAGTTGCACTTATCACTATTTATTTAGTAAACCAGCCACAAACCTTCACCAACATCACCTTATTCAGATTTCTATTTCATGCTCACATGAGGAATAGTAGAACAAAACAAAGTTTAATGAATAAAAAGCCACATTAGTTGCATTCTGGCCCTTTATCTCAAAAAGACTGTTTTATGTGGAAGTGCTGTTTTGGTTTCCAGGTCTCTTTGTGACGAGGCGACTGTACGATTAGTTTAGTACAACCAGTGGCGTTACAAGTAGTGGATGTAGTGTTGTTTGAACTTCGGTTTCCTATCATTATTTTCCTCCCTTAAAGAGCTGCAGTGCAGATTAAAACAAAAAAAACATCTTGTCATGCTCTGAAGACAACTCTGATCATTCTTTTCTTTCCTTCCTTTTAAAGGATTTAAATATTTTATTTTATTGAGGATATAGAAAAAACAGTCAAAACTTTTGCAAATTTTTGGCTTGACAGCACAAAATTTCAGGAAACATTTTTACCCTTAGATTCTCTGTTTATCACCTACCAGAGAAACAAACTGTCCAATCATCACCTCACAGATGAAACAGTCAAATGTGCTGATAGCAAAACATTCATTCTTTATTGACTGGAAAAATACAAGGACCAAAAGAAAAAGAAGAAGAAAAGGAAGAAAAAACAAAAAGTGCAG
>VURO01018008.1:3080-18597 GCA_015108175.1 Pelvicachromis taeniatus
GAAAGAGGAGTGAAAGAAGCCATCTATGTCCACTGTGAATGACCATCTTTGAACAGAGGCGGTGGCTTATGACACCAACTGTCTGCCATCTATAATCCAGTTTTTTTATCATTCCCAGACGCCTTAATGCCCACGCACATCCTGGGCCTTCTGACCTCAGGAATTCACATGAAAGGGTGATTCTAGGTTTCACAATGGGTTCACCTGAAACCTTGGCTGATTGTGACTTACACCCATTTTCACACCTTGGCTCATGTGATTAGGTAGAGGATCTGCTTCCAGGGGGTCCATTGTCCCTCTTGGGGGACACACTCCCCTAGGACTTAAATCTGGGACTCTCCACCATTTGACCTTATAACTGAAGAAGCCTCTTGGATGAGAGGTGAAACATCTTCAAGCAACTTGAAGAAGTCCAGACACTTTTCTTTCCAAGCTCCTTAGACTACAATGAGAACCTTCACAGACAGTTTCAAAAGATCATCTTATTACATGATACAGTTCCTAAAGACTTACCATAATACTTCCTGGTTCACCCATCCACCCATTTTGGGTGCAGATTATCTCTAAGGATGAACCTTTGTGAGAAAACTCATTTCAGTCACTTCAGCTCATGGCCATTTGTGAAGGTAGGAACACGGGCTGCCGTGCTTGAAGTGGAGTAACAACAATAATACAATAACCACTTTGGTTTTACTTTGTGACTTATATCTGGGTGTTTCTTGTAGTATTAATTGATATAAATCCTACTGAGTTCTTACTTACACATTCTTTTATTTTCTTCTTTGCTTGGTAAACATGTTTTACAGTCCGCCTGGGAGCCTCATCGTGAAGGATGTTTGCTTTAATTCTGACATAGCAAAAATGAGTGGGGGATTAGTAGTTGCTTGTGAGATAGAAATGGATGCCAAATCTGTGAAAATAAAAATCACACTGTAATAAACCCGATGTAGGAGTAAAATAAAAATGAGCCACATTTGTAGGGATTTGTGTTCCAAACAAAAGCACATTCACAGTGATCAAAATCTAAAGATGCCTTTCAAATGTATTTTACTCCCTTTAGCAAAGTTTTGCAGGCGATTGCCCGACACATCTAAGTTGTCAGTGCATCGCGGAGAACATAATCAAGCATCCAACACAAATATTTTCCTGTTATCCAGAACATTACAAATGACAGACTATTAGATTCTGCTCTAAATACCTGACACTCAAAGGCTCACTAGACATTGTTGCTGCAAAAGAAGAATTTTGCTAAATCTTGGAGATGTCAAAATGTGAGTGGGTGGATTTATGCCTCAAGTGGTAGAACTGGAGCCAGCAGTTTATTTGTTACCAGGTACACGAGCAAAGCTCTGCTCTCATTTTGTGTCTGCGTACATAAATGCAAATAAAAAATCTGTTTGTTGTTCCGCTGAACCCTTATTTCCATTTTTCTCCCTGCAGGCTGTATGCGGGATCTACGCCTCAATGGTCGCTACATGCCGCTGGACAGCCAGCCACGAGATGGGGTTTCCCAGGTCAGCGTACAAGGCCTGTCTGTTGGGTGCTCATCTGACTCCTGCAAAAGGAACCAATGTAGCCCCCCTTTTACCTGCGTTGACTTGTGGAGAGTGCACGAATGCAGGTACACACACAAACCCACGCATACCGAATGCAATTGCACAGTCGAGCACACACGCTCTTCCTTGTGAGTCAAAAGCATGAAAACACATGCGTTTAAACCCATTTGCTCCCTTTGAAACCACTTCTCAGCCTCTGACATGGATATTATTTTTGTTCATAGGCATATAAAGATGCTTTGAAATAACCCGGCCCTGACCCACTTAAGACTGCAAAAGAAAAAGCATCCCTGAGCTTTTATTTATTGTAAAGCTAAAATGTCTGTGCAAATTCTATGGCAACCATTTTCTAACAAAACATGCATTTACTTGTGCGTGTACAAAGGATGTTTGAATGCACGGCAGCCAATTCATAGCAAATAGTAAAGGAAGACCAGAAAAAATCCACACCGGCATCCTGTGCAACATCTGCAAAACTGGAACAAGAGGGACAACAGACTGAGTGTTTCGGAGTTTGTAACAGTTTCGACATCGTCTGAAATGTGTGAGAGTGAAGCAGAACAGCTCTAAACATCCACCAGCTCATTCGTTCGTTTGTTGTAGTATAAATGGTGCTATATATCGGCCACATGCTAAAGAAGCACATGATCACAAACTAGGACCTTTCAGATGAAATCTCCTGTATTCATTTTGAAATTACAATAAATCCAGGATTCCCCATCTGGATGCCCCAAACATGAAAACTACATTAAAATGAGCGATAATCCATCCCAAACCCTGAACAGATGTCGGGTGATCTTGTGGAGAGTTATAAGGAGAGCTATAATCTGACCACATTTTTGTACATTGCTCGTGTCTTTGTTAGTTCTTAATCATTCATTAGTCTTTAATCATCCCGTCATTCAGTGCACAGGCAACAGAATCACTAAGCAACGTGCGTATAACCATGGCCATCCATCACTATACACAGTGATAGATAGACGAGGTAGTAAATGTTGGGTATTTCTTGTCTGAAAATGATTTTACACAATGAGCACTTTTCTTGTTTGACTCTCGGACTCTGAAAAGGGTTCTGTAATATCTTTCTATGACTTCAGGGCATGTCTGAAATCTCAGTTGGGCCCGCAATAAAAACCGTGTGTGTATGAGAGAAGGAGCTGTGGTCATTCATCAGGTCTAACAAAATTATAGCAGGGAGCTGCATTATGGGAATTGTAGGATCCAGATATGTCAGCCTCTGCTGCACCAGTTCAGATCATTCTTTATTAAGTTTGGAGTTATAGAAATGCAGTATTACTGAATGTGACTCTAATCACTGTGGTTTAAACACGGAAAGAAATTGCAAACTACCTCCAGCTAATTCTCAGCAATTCCTTCTGAATTTAGTCTTTTCTTTCTCTCTACAGGCCCAATTAATAAATCCGTTCAGGGATGTGGAATTTTATTTTACACACACAGTCTCAATTAACTCAATTTTGTTGTGATGCTTCTTTCTTATTACTTTTTTTTAAATCAGTAGGCGATAAATGCAAGGCGACTACCAGACAGCCTCCAAGTGCCAAACTGGTTGAAGGCCATTGCAAATGATGTGCTCATTTTGTTTCCTGTAATAAAATGCTATCTTTTCCATGAATGAGAAAGTAAAGTTACTGAGTTTTTTAGTTATAGGCTGAGAGCAGCACTACTGCTAAACCTGTGACAGTGAAAACATATCTTATATTTGTCTCAAATACTGATCTATAGATTTTTAAGACATGTAAAATAACCCAGTTCAGTGAAATGTATACACTATTATCAGAGAAAAACTTTTAGTTAAAAAGCTTCCCTCCATCCATCCACTGTTTTCCACTTATCCAGGGCCGGGTCACCGGGGTGGCAGCCTAAGCAGAAAAGCCCAGACCTCCCTGTCCCTGGCCACGCCCTCCAGCTTATCTGGGGGAGCATCAATGTATTTGCAGCCCAGCTGAGAGATATAATCTCTGCAACGTGTCCTGGAGGGAAGTGTACTGGGTAAGGTGTCCTACTGAGAGGTAGGACATGCCCAGAAGGCATCCTTGTCAGACGCCTGAACCAAATCAGCGGACTCTTCTCTGAGCTGCTCTCAAACAATGGCACTCATCACCTTGTCTCTAAACTTTCTGTGGATCATAAATTTGGGTGGCAGAAAAGGTAAAATAAAATAAAATATAAACCCGTAAAAAACATCCACCCTTCAAGCTAATCTCCTTGTTCACCTTTGGACCACTTCTTGCATGGCTAATATTTTTTGGTCTCTCTCTAGAAATACTTTTTTGACCACATGCACCATGGAAATCAAACGTGTGCAGAGAGCAAGCATCAACTTCAGTGTCAAGCTGACTATACTTTAGTGTCAAGGATCATTGGTGGTGATGTGAGCTGGATCTCTCAGACCCAGAGACTAAACTTTTCAGTGACTTTCTAGTCAGTACAACAGGCCATGAGTGTGCATGTCTTTTTGATGGACATGAAATTATCCTTACATGTTCTGCTGTAATGTCGGGGGGAATTGCCCGAACAGTACATTTGGACATGCCAGAGGACGTCCAGTGAGCGTCACTGATTACTGCTCACTAAAAGTCGGGTTCAGACTCAAAACAGGAGAGGTCCTGGAAGAATTGGAAGAATTCCTTTCCAAGGAAACTACATTGAGTGGAAAATCAACCCAGTCTAAATATGATACTTTTTTCTAATGTGGCAAATGAAAATTTAGTGATAAAAGACCATTTAATATGATCATATCATCAGATAAATGTACTCACTAAAATAAAAACACTAAAATTGAAATAATTTGTATGCTTGCACACAAAGAAAGTTTGCTACTGATACGTTTGTGAAAATTCCTGTCCATTTACTGGCCCACATGCCCATGAACTCTGTGCGCCGTTATTTTCTGTCTGAAGTTGGCATCAGAGAGACTTTCAAAAGTTGAAACCACAGAAAAGCTACAGTCCTGCCCCCCTTTCAAAATATAACGCACAATGCAGCGAACCCACCTGCTCGGCCACTAATTGTTGGTGAAAATAAATATTTTTTAACCCCTCTCACACTGATCAGATTCACCCATTTGCGTGATCAACATTTCACACGTACTACTGTATTCATTTCTCTAAAAGGCTTAGTTTGTCAGTGGGAAATGGGAAATGTTGTGCAATAAAAAGCTGCTGCGCGCTAACAACCCTCTCCTGTGGCACAGACCGAATCAAACACGGAGAGCTCTTAGCCACATCCACTAAGCTCAGCTATTTTTCTGCCATTGGAAACATCAGCCTCTATTCAGCGTGTGCAGCCTCCTAGCTTTTAATCTGGCCTTTCCCCTTTTTCCCACTCCTCTCATCCACTCATCCACTCACCCACATCATCTATCCACCAATTTATTTTTTCTTCTTTTACAATGGCTCTCACTCTCGCACTCTGCTCCTCCTATCCCTCCATTTCTTGGGTTGTATGGTTCTCATCTCGCTTTAACCTCCCTAGCACGGCCACACACACAGACACACACACAGTCCGACTTCTCCATTCTCCTTGTGCTTATTTGTTCGCCTTGTTCTCTTTCCAGTACTTGACCTGAACCTCGGAACATGATTAAAGGGTAGTAAATGTTGGCAGTGAGCACTCCAAGCCCAAGTGTTTGAAGCTAACTGGAGGGCCACTGTCAGATAGTCAAGTAATTGCTGTTAATGCTGCATTTGGGCTCAAACAAACTGGGACTCAGATTTGTCAGATCCTTTTCTTTTTTCATTTAAGAAAAAGCAGTTGCAATATGACAAATTCACTGTTTGCAGTCAGTTTATCATAAACGTAAATGGAGACACAGAGAGTTTAAAAGTTTCACATCTAAGCGTGGATAGTCGAGGGGATCAAAAAGTTGAAACCGTGTTTAATTGAAGCTTATTCCAGTGTCAGATCAGACCTCCAGTTGTGGAGGCGAAGCATCTGCCACAAAGATCTGTCAGAACACCGACTGCTTCACGAGGGGAAACAGAGACAGTACTATATCAAAGCCTATATTAAACTAAGCCTCTAACACCAGATATTACAAGAAAAAATTAAAGGCTTAGTACTCAGTGTGAAATTTCGGTCTGTAGCAAGTTTCATATCTTCATATCTGTTTCATAATTAATTTGTCATTGTGTGGAAAAAGGGGCTATGGGAGTCTGTTGAGGAAATAACAGAGGCTGCTGAGATAAAGTCACTTCTGCTAAATCCACACATTAGCTGGATGCATGCGCACATCAACAGCCAGCGTTTAATGACGAATAAAGAAAGTGTTCTGCACATGCCCAGTTCATTCAGCGCTAAATGACATACAGGTAAAGTCAGGCACAGTTCCCAAAGCATACCTGCATACACACATTTACAGTGACAGGTGAGATGGGACTTTAATGTTCATTGTATCTTTAGAAATATGAGCTTTTTTGATACGTCACAAACTTTTGTTGTTGTTGTTGTTGTTACTGGTAAGCTAAGCACATAGCTCGACAGTCATTTTAAACTGTGGGATTACATCAGAGGTCAAATGAGAAAAATCCACGTTCTTGTTGGACTCCTTCAGCCTGTTAAGGCAAATACGCTGGGCATATCAGAATTTAGAATAACACAGCAGAAACTAATTTTCTCCTTTTTCCACTTATGCTTGGAAAACTTTATGTTCAGCGACCGCAGCTGAGCTTATCCAACTGCACTGCATTTACCAAACTCTTCCAGTGTTTTATTTTTTTGGGGGATGTAAAGATTTTGATTTTACATTTGCCACATCTCTGTATCTTAGACATGCATGCACAGGAAGGATGGCAAGTGGGAAATAATGTATACTTTTAGCTTTTAAAAGCTCTAAATTAATTATATTTTAGGTGATCCCTGACCGATAGGCAGCATATTTGGCAGCTTCAGCTTCCTGATATTATCGTTCTGATCACTTGCCCTTCTGCAATGCCTGCTGGCTCTCATCCAGTGTGTCAAAATAAAAGCTCTAAAATCTAAATATAATTCTGAGGATGGGCGATGCTGGTGAGTAGGACAGGTAACAATATACTAGAAGTTATAGACAGACACCCTAGGGAGTAAATTCATGTCGGATACTCGCTGGTTTCTGGGCGATCGAAGCCAGAGACCCAGCTCTCATCACCAATTCATCCTCGTAAGAGAGTTTGTTTCACACAGAAGTGTCGGTATTCCCTGAAAGATTTCCAGACGCCACGATGAAATCTTAAAGCCCAAATAGATGTGGTCAGAAGTGGACTTCCAGTAAGCGATCCAAAAATGGGTTCAGTCATTTTTCAGTTTTTTCAGTTCAGTTTTTTTGTGGAACTTTGTGAGCACATTTCATATTTGAAGTTCTGTTTTTACCTTCACTATTTATTTACCGGCGCACATTATTAAGAAAAGAATTCCCAAGCTGTATGACAGCATAACATTGAGATTAAATTTTATCTCTATCACCAGAGATATTTAGAAGAAATAGAAATAAGAAAAAGTACATATTATTAATCATACTTCAGAAGCTCTAACAGCTACACACCTGTCACTGATTGCAGTGCACACAGGCTCATCCATGTTGTGCTAACGCACTCTTCATAGCACCAACACCAGTCATGGCTAATGACAGGTAATGACAAGAGGAGGTGCAGGAATGAGAAGCGGTGTTCTCTGTTAGACAGACAGGTGTCCCGTCTTCAACACCTACACAGACTCCAACCAGGCGCAGTTATTCCAGAGTGCTTGGCTATGATCAATAGGAACGTGTTCATTTTAATAACTGACATTTAAATCCGCATTAACAAACGAAACAAAAACGAACCTGAACACTGAAAACAGTTTTAATGGTGATGCTGACTTCAGTTGGTTTGGACAAGTAATTCCACTTTGCATTTGTTCTTAAGATGGTTCTCCTGAGTTCTTAAATGAGATGGAGGCAGACTGAAAACTCTCGTGGGGTGAATGTGCGGTTGCTCGTTCTGAAATGCTGCTATATGAGATGACAGCAAAAAGAAGTTCTGCAGAACTTAAAAGGTAAATAAAGTGGTGCATCCACTTGTTTTGGCACTGGTTAAAGCTCCTCACAGCCGCATCCTCTACAAGATGGATATTAGAGGAAGACGAGAGCGAGTTGCATAAATAAGTATCCTCCCCAGCCAGCAATGGGATCATTTTCTCAGGATCATAGAGATTAAAAGTCAGTGTATCCTTGCATATATTTACAGGTTTGTGTGTGATCACTATATCTGTATTCCTACTAAAGATTAACTGTATGTAACAGTTTTTTTGTATTCACCCATATAGTGTCTCCTCATGGTGACTGTAGCTGGTGGTAGAGCGGGTCACCTCCTAACCGGAAGGTCGGTGGTTCGATCCCAGGCTCCTCCAGTCTACATGCCAAGTATCCTTGGGCAAGATACTAACCCCATGTTTGCCTACTGGTGCCTGTGTCCGGCAGCCTCGCCTCTGTCAGTGCGCCCCAGGGCAGCTGTGGCTACAATGTAGCTTGCCATCGTCTGTGTGTGAATGACTGAATGTAGTGTAAAGCGCATTGGGTCCTTAATGACTAAGAAAAGCGCTATACAAATGCTTAGTTTCTTTCTTTCTCATGCTGTCACATGCCACCTGTGCTCGTGGTTTTATTAACCAGAGAAAATTGTAGTCATGTTTTAGAAACCTACAAAGTTCACTTTAAAAGATTAGAGGGGGTCAGTGGCATAAATGACAGGTTTGTCAACCAGGAGACTAAAGTATGATCCCATTCCAGCCTCTGTGGTTTCTTTTAGTTTAGTTTTGTTTGTTCACTTGCATATTTATTTTTATTTTTACTTTATGCTTGGTTAGGTTTAAGCAACACCAGTCCTTCATGTTAAAAACAAATTATGACATTGTGCCTCTTCTGATATTTGATCCTGTGGACAAAAACTGCTGAAAATGAAGACTTTCTAAAAATTAACCAAAAGGTGAGCAGGGTCAGGAGACTGACACACCTATGTGATCAGTGCCTTAACCCAGTGATCACCTGGTCCACAAATAAGCCTTAACAAAACAGTAATTAGTTAACTTAGTAAGTTTTGTGGGGCATTTAACCAAAGGATTAATGGTAAAGTCTTATGTGTAAGCTATGACCCATGCATCCTTACATTATTTGCTTATCCAAGTCAAGTCGTGGTAGCATCCCGTTAAGCAGGGTATTTCAGATCTTTTGAGCCCAAAGCTTCTTTTAAAAGACACATCTGGTAGCACCCCATGTTTGACCTGGCAGGTTTTATGCCGGATGCCCTTCCTAACAAAGAGAATTTGTGTCTGCAGGCTGGAATCAAACAAGCAACCTTTTTCTCGCCAAGCATACGTGTTAAAGACGACACCACTGGAGGCTAGAGCATGTCCAACGCCTTAAATGTCTCAATGAAACAAGATTTTTACATTAAACACTTTATTTTCATTTCATTGTATGCTGAAAGGTTTTGACTGACCGCCACCATCACACTGAACCGGACAAAAATAATAATAATAATAATCTACCAACTTTTAGTTGAAGAAAATAAACTTATTTCAGCTTTTTCATCTTAAAGGTGCTGCAGATGTTAGAACAGAGAGGCTTTTCTTCACTGCTGGAAAGAGAACCGCAGCAACAACATAGCAGATAGCTCAGCCTTATTTACTTTTTAGTACACACACACACACACACACACAAACTTCCATTGTTTACCAAAAAATGAGCCCGTGATGTTGGTCTATAAATTAGCCTTTCATTTCATAACTTTGTGCGTTGGTAACGCTGCGTCTAAGTTAATGCCTTTAAATAAATGGCTGGTTGAACTGCAACGCTGCTGGTTCTCACACGTCTTCTCCGCACTGTTTTCTGTTGGTCTGAACTCTTATATTTCATGACAGGAGGAATCAAAGGTGTTGGTACACAATGTACTAAAATAAAAGCCAAAACACAGTTCCTGCCTTTCTTTCATATCGAATCAAAAATGGATTTTGAATCGAACTGTGTCCTCAAGGAGTTGCATTAAAAAACCAATGTTGAGATTTCCTGAGATTCTCACCCACACAGTGAGTGTAAATAGCTAAGCAGATACAAACATAATTCAGAGACAGATTCTGGGAGAAGATACAGGAAATTAACCCTTTACTGCCTTGACTGGGTTAGTATTTGTGACTGAGAAAGAGCAGTTAAGAGATGAATTACGGCACTGTTTTGGATTTAGTGTCGCTCTTTCATAGTAAAGGTAAGTCAATATTTATAAGGACGAGCATATCTGTGGCGAGCAGAGGTACGACTCTGATGTCATCAAAATGTTCAGCCTGGAGCTTTTCCATAGACATTGAATGGGATGGTGAATTAATGGGCTCATAAAATGTTTGTTTGAACTGTTACACCCAAATGAGCTTTTAATTATAGTAGTGCTTTCTGAAGTGAGGCAGAAAATGTGCCCCTGTCTGCATAAAACCATCCTAGTTACTGCCAGTGCCACTGTCAGCACTTTCATCCCCTGCAGTCCAGTTCTCTGTTGAAGAGTACATCTGTGTAGGATCACGTATTAAAGTAGTAAATAACTCCTTTAAGACCAGCGGGAGATAATGACAGGCTACCTTTACATCTCAGGATGTGCTTTGGTAACTTTCCAGTCAGTTGCATTTGTTCAAGTATGTTTCTGCACACTTTCTTTGCTCAAATCTTTGATTATTTTTTAGAGAAACATAATTTGAACTCAATAATTGCATTACATCCATTTATTTATAGTTTTAAGCGTTTACGCATTCCTAAAATTCCCCATCAGCTGATGCCTTTTTGTCCTGTCGCAGCCACTTCCTGTCTTGTCTCTCTTGATTTCAGAATAATACCTGAAGCAGAGCGTTCATGCTGCTGTTGTTTCCTCTTCCCTGAGGTCAGAACATCAGAGAACTGACAGAGAGGAACAAGTGTGCACTGTGATAATACTGCAGCATTTCAGCCACACTCTGTGACATCATACAGAGCTACAGATCCAGCAATAGATCCAAAAAATGGTCTGAAACACCTTTTAGAGCAGTCTGAAACTTGGGCTTTTGGTTCACCAGTACCACAATATAAGGGTGTTCTCATGTTTTTCACCTTATCAAATCTCACGAACATCATGTTTGTCTAATATTAATCTACGTAAAATGTGCATGTGGGTTTTTGTTTTTTTGCTTGTTTTCTCATTTCTTGACTCCCTGCTGTCTCTACCCAACTCTACTCTTTTGCAGATGTCCTCCGGGTCACATGATCAGTGTAAACGGGACCAAAAAGTCTTGCATGTACACCCTTTGTGCCATGCGGCCCTGTCACCGCGGGACCTGCGTGGCCCAGTCGCCCTCCAAGTTCACCTGCCACTGCCCGGAGGGTTACAGAGGACACCGCTGTGAGACGACGCTGGCCATATACAGGGAGGACGTGGGCCTCAGCTTCAGCTCCCTCTTTGCCATCTGTATCTGCTTCATGGCCTTACTGGGTAAGTACTGGAAATGTACTGCATGTTACACATATCTGTCAGACGGTATTATTATCATGTTTCTATAGTAATACTTCCCATCCTTACTATAAGCAATTTGGAAACACTAATGATGCATAATATAATGCTTAAAGCTATAAGTCTGTATGGATGTAGCCCTGATAGCGTTCTAGTGAGCGTACTGTAGGGAGTCTACAGGGAGGCGGAAGGAGCACGGAGGTGAATCTGATTCGTGTGCAGTTGTGCAGGGCTGACGAATGCAGTCAGTCATTACAGTACTGATGAGTACAAAGTGACTATTATGTGACAGCGGAGTGCAGCTTGGATTTGAAACTGACACTTGAAAAAATTGAAGCATTCATTCATAAAGTTCGTGCACTCAAAAGTGGTATGATGGTAGAGCGCCAGGTGTTTCTAATTAGCTAATCAAGGGCGGGTTTTTTTTATTATGTGTGCGTTAATGTGTTTATAAGTGGAAACAAACAGAGACACCACAAAGATGGTGCGCTCTGTTTTATCGATCAGTGTTTTCAACATGACGGCTCTTTCCATTACATAAGCTGATTTCCATGAGGTTACTTTCATGAGGTCAGTAACTCGAAAATAACTTTTTACATCACTCCACATGAGAAGGAACTAATACTTACTGCATGTTTTAATATACTCTTAAAAAAACCCAAAAATGAATTTGTACGAATGATACGACAGCTAATCAAGAATTAATGTTTCTGCAGACGTGATCTCAGGAAGTTTCCAAGTCTTGCACTGAAGTTTTTTAGGCCGTTATTAATCAGAGTTGAAGAGACATTTGTGTGAGTTTTCCCAGCTGGGAATTCATTTGAATGATTTTTCAGATTCTGTGTGAATGTGCTCGTTTACTTCATTGGACCTGTTGTGCAGAGTTGAGGGTACATTGAGATCCAGGCTGACCTGATTCTTAAGAACGTCTGTGAAAGCCTTTTAATATCTCATCTCTCCCATCTTCCTAATGAAGCTTAGAGCAGGACCTTTTATACTCCCCTATGATGCCATAGTTATTCTTGGACTGTACTAAAGTAGTTTTGCAGGATTCACAGTTCAGAAAAATTGCGTTGGTTTTTTTTATGTAGGTCCTTAGTGAATCCCCTCATTTCATAAGTGCATAAGGATATCTGCTCTCACTGACATCATACAGATAAGAGTAGAAAAACTATTTATTTAGCTCATCTGATTGAAGCTTGTGGTGTCCGTTGCCTGTCTGTTCATTCATCTCTTTGTTCGTTCAGTTCACAAGAATTGCTGCTCCTACGGTGTTGGTCAAATTTAATCAAACTTGTACACAATTGTGATTAAAGTCAAGTTCATAGTAATATGTGGTAATTTTATGGTTAACTTGTTGTGTTCAGATTATAATTTTCATGAAAAGAGTGTTTGCACGTACTAAACTGTGTTCCTAGGCTAGTATCCTGTCATGTGACGATGATGGTCATAATCTTGTGGGTCTTGATGGAGGGAGTGGTCTTACTTGTTGATTCCCACATTAGGAAAGCTTAGTTGGATCCTTACTACCACCATTATGCTAACATTATTAGTATTTCCAATGCTTTTTGTGCCTTTTATGACCGTGGTTACAACTGACCACGATGCTCCTGAACTCAAATACTTGTGTTTGGTGGTAAATGAGATCAAGTTGTCCTGGATATGACTGTGAGCCTCTCTGATGTCTCAGTGGATGTTAACTCTCATTAGTTTGTGCAGTACAGCCAATCCCTCTGTACTTTACACATTACAGTAGCCTGTAAATGGTGATGGATTGTGAGTGAGATTGCCTATTATGATCTGCTTTGTACACATTTTAAAAGGTAGGTGGAGAGCTTCAGTAAAACATTGGATTAACAGGATTCCTTTACTGCATTAGCAGAGTAAATGATCCAAATCCAGGGATCTTCTTTCAGCACATTAAATTACATGGGAACCAACCTGAATCCCTGCACAGTAACTGTTTGTACTGCTATATACTGTACTGTACTATATACAGTCATGTGAAAAAGAAAGTTTTCACAGCATCCTTTTCAGTCCTGTAAACTAAGTACATTCTTAATATTTCCTTAGAGATTAAGAGTAAATAGCAGCCAGGTTCAAAAACTTCTTTAATTGATCATTAGCAAGTGTGGGCACCTCTATAAAAGCACAGTTTTTGGTCAGTTTGCGGCTCTGGAGCTTTTAGGTGTGTGCTAATACAATGATGTCATCTTCCCAGAAGTGTTCGGTCTCCACTCCAAGGTCAGACTGGCAACGCTCAGAGAAATATCAAAAAACCCAAGAGCTCCATCCCAGACACTGCAGACCACAGTTAGCATATTAACTGTTAAAGCTGTTAGCTCAAATGACAAAGACTGAGTTTAGTTGGAAGGATTACCAGGAGAAAACTCCCGTACTGTTACTAGTAGTTATTGCTACTAAAGGTGGTTTTACAAGCTACTGGATCATGCGGTGTGCCTAGTTTTTCAGGAATCTGTTTGTTATAACTGTATATTACTATCTTAATATTTGGAATGTCTTTATAACTTCAAATGAAGAATATTGCACAGCTTCCTGCTGATAATTTCCTTCATTGTCCCTCATTGGGGAAATTGTTCCAGCAGCAACGTGACAGACGATGGAGCAGCCAGATTCAAAAATTAATTTACAACATAATGAAAAAAATCCTGTACAGTTATTAAAAAGTTATTAAAATAAAATAAGTTAAAAAAATGGAAAAACTGTGCTATTAACAGCAGAGATATAAACAAATATAATATAACCATGATGTAAACAACTTGTTTTGTTTGTTGGGAGCAGTGATGGTTATAAAGTCTAACAGCTGCTGCGAGGAAGGACCTGCGGTAACGCTCCTTTGTGCATCGGAGATGCAGCTATCTGTCACTGAAGGAGCTCTCCAGTTCTGCAACAGGTTCATGCATGGGGTGGAGGGGTCCGAGAGTGATGTTAGTTTTGCCAAAGACAGAGTCTACTATCTCCATGTATGTTCCCTGGATTTTCACTGGTGTCAGTGTGGTGGGTCTGCGCCTCTGTCACCACCAATGTGGTTTTCCCCACGTTGATCAGGAGACGGTTCCACTGGCACCAGTCCACAAAGTCCTGAGTCCACTGTCTGCACTCTGAAATATCCTTCACCCTTAATGATGCCAACGATGGCAGAGTCATCAGAGCAGAGGGGCTGGGTGATGGCTGATGCTGCAGATTTCTGGATCGTCAGCCTTTCTTCACCAAAAGTCTTTGCAGGAGTCTTTGGTTTGGACTTTAGGCAGTAAATTTCACGGGTAAAACTGTATACCAGCCCTTTGTCTCGCCTGTGAGCGGATCAACTGAAACATTCTGGTGTTTGATTTTGTGTTGTTAAAATCCACATTTTTCTTTCTGCCTTCCTTTATGTTTTTGCTTGTTGAATATTCATCTACCTGTACCTTTTAGCTTTGTATTCCAATCCCTGAAGGATCCTCTGCTGAGAAAGCGCCTCGGGCTCAGTCGTACTCAGAGAGCTGTCAGTACAATGACATGTTCCCGTTGTTTAATTGAGGACAATACAACAGAACAGTAAAGAGCAGTACGAGACGGAGCACAGCCCAAGAAAAGAAAGCAGATCAGAGGAGTGCAAAATAAAACAGGACGACGCACAATACCAAAAGAAAACAAGAGGGAGCTGAATAGATAACAAAGCAGAGGCTGCGCGCAGCACGGCTAGAGAAAGACAAAGTGGGAGATGTGTGGTGAGGAGGATGGTGTCGGTGTCACACTGCTGCTGGCCATGTCTGATTGTCTCATTGGTGATTCACAGGGCACCTCTTTCACACCCGGAGACCAGCCAGACACTCAAATGATCATTTCTCCTTTTCTTTTCTCCTCCATTCCAACATCTTCCTTCAAATTTGGCTCTGGGCTCATATTAAATGCGACATCCAACCTTGATCCTGTTGAGGCTCAGCGCTGTTTTAAGTGTTAATTACTTGATTTGTAGGCGTATAAGGTGCTGTTTACCCAAACCTGCAGAAATTGAGATCAATGCTCCGGGGGCTTTGGTAGTAATTTCAATCGGTAGAGCATCCTGTGCTCGATCGGTCAAGCATTCCTCACTCTGAAATTTAAGTAGCAGCAAGAGAGACTTTTTTCTTTAAAGCCTTCATCAAATATTGCTTGTGCACACTACAAATGTTTGAATAGCAAGAACAAAAGAAGGGCAGCAACTCTCAAAAGCAGTTCTCTGAGAATGTTGTGATTGGTGAAGATTAAAGACAAATTCTACTCCCAAAAACGTTCATATTCGCTCATTCCCTTTGATCCTGATCTGTTGTGTGGTTTGATATGGTCAGCTATGAGATTTCCCTTGTCTACTGGTACCGAGGTTTCTACAACACAAAGCCTTCATAGTTTGGGGAGGTGTGTGTGTGTGTGTGTGTGTGTGTGTGTGTGTGTGTGTGTGTTCCGTGTGTGTGTGTATTCCCT